>OMOW01075927.1:0-11010 GCA_900312555.1 Lamprogrammus exutus
TAGTTCGTATTGATGCTCTTTGTAGATACTTTGTAGTTGACTATCCACTTTCCTGCTGTTCACTGCAAATTTCCCCGTCGTGGGACAAATACAGGATTATCTTATCTTTCTTACCGGGTCCATCTCAAAGTACACCAGCTCCCCTCCAGTGAGGGCGATAACCACTTGCCGCTGGTTAACGGCACACCGGACAATAGTTTTCTTTCCAGGAGTCTTCCACTCGTTGACACGCTTGTCCGCACGGATGTGACGGATACCATCTGGGTAAACCTAAACAGAAATGGTGGGGAAAAGCATGTGAGGGACAGAGGGCAAGAATGAAAATTTTCTTATTTCAACAATCTGGTTGTATACACGTAGCGGCAGCACTTTAAATTAAACTCTGCCTCAGGCCCAATCTCTGCTAATCATGTCTTTCCTCCCTGTGACGTACGAACCACACATGAAAGCTCTAACCCCACAGGTGTATAGCTCCATTGTAGCAATAAATGATCAACCAACCAACCAAGATTATCACTGCCTGGGAACAGGAGTCGGGTCTGGAGTTCAAAAAGGACCACTGAACGGGGGCGGATAGAAATCTTGCGATGTCCATCTCTGCCTCATTCAATTTAAAGTAGTATAGAGTCTACCTATCAAAATCAAGGCTATCCTAAAGTTTCTGACAAGTGTGACCGCTGCAGCCTCTCTCCCTATAACCTTTGCAATATGTTTGCTATCTCTATTGCCCTTGGGGTAAACCTGATGCCATGTGCCTGGGCGGAAATTTTCCCCGATGGGGAACGCTAATGGGTTCTCTAAAATGTGTCATCTCATATTTCAAAAACAAATTTATCAAATCAAGAGATGCTATGCAGTGTATATGTGGATAAGTACACAAGGAGGCTAAAACAAAACTATTAAAGCAAACCGTTTCTCTTTGCGAAATGAGGTGCAACAGAGATTTTTTTCATGAAAACAGATTCAATTCCTATAAAGAGGGATCTGAGAAAAAGTCCCACTTCCACAGGGTCACAGACTTATTCGATAGTGTAGGTTATGTATTATATACTTTACATGCTGCGCTTTCTAAAAAATATTGAAATAATAAAATACAGTTTGACACGTGAGGGCACAGTTCATCTTAGCTGTCCAGTGAGCTAGTAAGAAGATTAGGCCTTGATAGCTCCAAGTCTTTGCCAATCAGCCATAGATCTTAATAAGAATGTGAAAATGAGTCCTGCGTAACAAAACACAATATGGTTGTAATATAGCTTCAGTATATATTGTTGAGTTATTGCAGGATATTATTTACTTTATGATGACAAGTCAATATGAAAAATCACACTTGTCAAGACTGAACTGCAGGTATTTAATACGCTCTTTGGTATGATTGATGTTGACATTAAAGGTGCAATTCACCCACCTGCACCAGAGCGTCTTCACCAAGCAGTGAGCAGGAAAGAGTGGGTGTGGTTCCCAAGAATCCAGAATCCGTCACTTCCTCTACAGTCTCACCAATCGACAGAACCAGAGTAGCGTTGACGAAAGACACAATGATGTAGGCATCAAACTCATCTATTGGAAAAAAATGATAGAAACACAAGATAAGTGGTTGACCAGAGAACCAGAGGGAGGAGAAAGGAAAGAGGATCGATAGTGAGATGAATAATGGGTAAAACAACATTGAAATTGGCAGCTACAACAACTTATAATTGTGCATGTAAATTGTTACAAGGTGGAAAGCAGAGGGGTTTCCACTGGATTTGAGCAGCACAGCATAAATCACCAGGTCTATATTGCACTACCACAACAAACACACAGGCGCATTTGTTGCTTAACTTGCCAACAATCTAATTCAGAAATGAACAGCACAACATTTAAAACTCTGAAGACACACTGCTTCTCTTTTTACACAACTTCAACTAAATATAGGGTGGTTGACCTGCTCTGATAATGTTGTTAGCTTAAGTGTTTATAAATTTACAGGTTGTTAACCTGCTTCTTTTCATGGTGTTTCCCAAAAATGTTGCTGGTTTGTCTTGTCTTGTATTGTATTTTTTATACATATATTCAATAATATGTAGTATCATATCCCATTTTCAGTTGGATAGTAGTCCATAATTCAGTTTTTCCTTCTTTGAACAAGTAATGTTACGGGCAGAAAAATATTGAAACACACAATGCAGCTTGTTGTCAAGTGGAACAGGTCAAGTACATAGCCATATTAATTCACTAAGTGAGATTTTAGGCTACACATGCAATGTTTATTCTGTCCATTGAAAAATTAATGCAAAGGCTATTGCAATACAAATGTTTTGGATTAACATTAACATTCATCCATGTATCCTGTAGTTCTGGTTTCACATTTTTTTCTAAAGGAAAAACAGACAAATATTTTCTCTGGGTGGAATTGAGGGTATAAAATCTTGATTGGGATGTACTGTACCTAATTGTACATTTGGTTTGAGACTTAAAAAATGTGTATCGTGTACAACTGGTGCTGTTACCTTCCACATGTCTGCGTACAGTCCACACAGCATTGGGGTTACCAGGCAACTCGGACACAGCCATCTCTGAAACCTGACACAGAGGGAGAGAGAGGGGAAAAAAATAAAAGACAAAATTAACATCACAAAAAACCTGGTCTGACCATGGCTGTGGGTACAGCTGAAATCAGAATGTTCAACAGACTCTTCAGGTTTTATTCAGAGAAGAGACATGACTAAACTCATCACTTTCACAGTCAGAAGTGTGGATGTGTGTGCACAACACACTGTGTGCATGCTTGGTCTAAAGCGTGAGTGTACCTCCAGTCCGTGTCTAAGGACCCTGAGCGTTGACCTGGGTCCTCGTCCACAAGCTGCATACAGCTGAGGCGTGTCTTCATTGGCCAAATCAGCTATCTGTTAGATCCAACAAAGAGTGGAACATGAGCCAACACAGACATGATTTTTCAGAGCTGCATTAGTAACATTAACAGACATGTGACTAAGCTAGTTTTTTTTTTTTTAGCTCAAGTTTGGTGTAGCCCACGTTTTATTACCCCAAATATACTTAATTTGAGAATAAATAATCAACTTTAGATCATGAATGAATCCTTTTTGTGTGATCAATCAAGAGACTTTTATGGCTTATAGTATAACGTGACCAATAACTGATAAAGGGAAGAAGACAAGACAACAATGTGAAACTCTGACATTGCACTGAAGTGTGCAGATCCAAGCAGTGCACATACCTGACAGGACATGATGGGTGACAAGTTTTCCTGTTCATCCACCAGCACTAGGTTCTTAAGGGGACGGGGCTGGAAGAAGAAGGTGTCTCCTTCTTCCAATGGCATTGCAGATGAGAACTCAGGCTCATCGTCATCATCCCCTAAGTGGGCAATCTGGTACAGGTAACTAAGGAAACAGGTAGACCAATGTGAGCAGATGTGGTCTGCCAGGATGAGATCAAAGCCGAACACAACAGTGAGAAAGATACCTATTTTGATCGCTTGGTTTGGCTTTCATTTTAATTTTATGTAACACACAAAGATTAAAGTCAAAATGCATTACAATCACAGCTGCTTTCCTGTGGATTGCGACGAGCTCAGTGGTGTTATCAGCCATGTGCTGGTCTGTAAATGAGCAGTAGGGAAAGTATGTGTTTTCAAGCATTGTCGTGTGGATGGGCCGCTTCTCTAATACGCTGTGAAAACGCGAGTGTGGATGAAGATCGTTTTCACGCCTAAACAGAGTTTTCAAAAGTATCCAGACTAGTGTGGATGTGGCCGTGTAGCTGCTTGCGTTAGCAGACTTTTAACAGCATTTAATTTTCTACTAGAACTTCCTGAAGATATGTAGACATCACAAATCATTCATACAGAGTCTCAGAATGTTAATCTGATCAGCTTTGCCCTGTAAATAACAAACTTTACATATGATATAGGCAGGTAGTCTAGCATGACCGCTCATTGGTTAGTGTCTTGTTAGCAGGTATTAAATGCCACTGATTCTGCACATTCCTTCGTGATTTGTGGTTGCTGCTTTCTTTGACGCACAACATCTGCTGGTTGGATGCCCGCATTACATCAAAAGTGAAACAAAAATTATGTTTACCCCTCTTATTTCCTCTTTTTTTGACTTTGGCGCAGGCAGAGAATTCTTTGGCAGCCACCAAAGAATTCTCTGTGCAGAAAAAACCCTGTTATAAGTGCATGCATAGATATTTCTTGCTCATCGATAAGCAAAACCAGAATCTGATACAGACAAATAAATGTGTAGACTTAGTCTTACTGGTTTCCAAACTCTGAAGACACAAACAGAAAGCCAGTCTTCAAAACACACATGGCGGTTGCCACAGGGATGGTGTCAAAGTACTTCAGTCTGATTTCTGTGACCTAAGAAAACAACACAGATGTATTTACGACAATATTCTAGAGTTCATTTTCCCAGACTCGCAAATCATGACAGGATTGATATTTTTTGTATTTAAGAGACATTCTCTTGGCAGGTCTAACTGACAACAAACATACATCATTATGAACCTAATGCAGAGCAGAAATAAATGATCAGATGCGGTCACTCCATTTTTTAAATCAGAGTGATTCTCCTCATTCTTCCAAAATAAAAAAGCAGGCAAACTAAAAAATTTCAGCAGATTTCAGTGCAACGAATTGGGTTGTGGTTTGTGCCTACTCAGGTTTTCATTTGTAGTAAGCGCAAGTTGGGATTGAAAGGAAACACGTCTCCAAAAACAGCATGTGTAATTTAGTGATAACTGTAACAGGGTTGTATATGTCAAATTTTAGGAATTTCAGATTGGTGATCACGTCAACACTTCAAGCAAACTATTGAATCATCAGGTTTAGTTCATGCCCATGTTCACATCAAGGGGACCCTCAACATTGCTCACCATTTCTTCATCTGTTTCCAGAGTAACTTTAAAGATGTCCCCCTGCTCAGTCTGGGCCAAGAAGAAGAACATCGACTTGGTCTTGTGGGTGGCCGAGCAGACAAATATCATTCCACGCTCCGGGTCATCCAAGTCATTCTAAAAAAGGGGAGAGGAGAAGGCAGAATGAAAATGAAAGATGAAAAAACACAGAGACCAGAAAAACAAATGACACATGAAAACTTGGAGTGTGTGACTTAAATTGCAACACAAGAAGCTGTACAAGCTGTAATACAAGACAATCAACGGGACAAAACCATCACATGAAGGCTGCGAAAGAGAAGGTGGCGATTATGAAGTATACAGAGCTGATATAAGAATCATGTTTCTCGTGCTGTCGTTAAAAATTCCCGCTCATAACCTGTGTCATAAATGTATGTGCTGAGATCAGAGATGATAAATCTTTCTCCAGTGATAGTCAGAGAAGAGACATGACAAACTCATCCTTTCTACAGCACAATGGTTACAATAATCCATTGTGATCTAACAAGCAAGCAGGTGTTTTTCAGTAAGCGCACCTTGACAAGCAGTGGGACAAAAACTGCACATGAAGAAAACAAAAGAGAATCTTGTGATTATGAAGTATATAGAACTTATCATGCGAGACATGCTTCTCGTGCTATGTTGTAAATTCCCAGTCTTACCCTGCGTCGTGGGATTGGACAGCGGATGTCAGGCTGGTCCCCAAAGTTCTTGTATGTGATGTAATTTTCAGAGCAGATCAGAACTCCACTCGGCCCATCTGAACCACCAGGAACTGAACAGAGAAGACAAGTACAATGAGCTGTGATGATCACTGTGATCCAACCATTTAGAACCCTGAAGCAGCTTATGGAACCCTAGATCAGCACTGCTTAGGGCTGATGTAAGCAAGTTATTCTGAAAATAAATTCAAACCTAAAAACTTCAGTATTCCAATGTTAGTTCCATTTAAATGTATTTTCCACCACTTTGCTTCACGTGTTTTGAGACACCATTCCACTTCTGAGCATTTATTTTCTACTGGAGTTGCTTTGTTTCAGCAACCTCCAACCATATGAGTATTAAGTTTGTGTTGATTGAAGAAGCGGATAATTGACAGTTACTGTTCAAGTCCTGATGTGTGCACCACTGACACTGTAGGAGCCATGTGTATGTTTATAGGCAATTGTGAATAGTAAATGTAATTCACCATTTGTACACTAGGTGACACTTATTTGACACTCAAGTGGTAGAAACAACAGACAGTTCTGAATTGTTAATGCCAACACTGATGCTAAAGCTTACCCTCATAGTTTCATTTGCAGTGTTTTATTGATTTTAACCTGTATTTACTTTTTTATTGAATGTTCTTTTCAATCAATGTGAATACCAGAGGAAATCTTTGGACTATTTCTTGGACTGCAAGAACTGTTTCAGGCTGTGATTAATCAGAAACACAGTTAATGTAAAATCAGCATGTCAAATAGGTCGATCCTGCCAGCAGTACCTCAGCAGCTTTAAGTTTACTTACCAGTGATGAGGAAATTCCCATGCTCTTCCAAAGCTTCGCTGTACTTGCGGACCACGTGATTCAAGCCAAGATCCAGCTCATAAAAGGTCAGAGTCTGTTGTGTGTTGGCAGCTGCTTCTCCTGTAGGGTCATTGTCAGCTTCCTGGAAAGAGAAAATATAGACGATCAGAAGCTGGCAAAATTAGGCCATCATTAAGTCTGTGCAATAAAAACTATAATGACTGTGTGGATAACATCCAACACTACTGAAACTAAAAGACAGCAATGAAAAAGCAAAACGGACCATTCTTGATTCATCATGATGACTCCCTTCATAAACATATATGCTGAGATCAGAGATGATAAATCTTTCTCCAGTGATTGTCAGAGAAGAGACATGACAAACTCATCATTTCTACAGCACAATAGGTATAACAATCCACTGTGTGAACTAGCCAGTGTGTGTTTTGCTAGTGAGAATACGCTGAGTTTTCATGGTCTTACCTCATAATCCATTTCGAGGCAGGCAAACATGGGATTTTCAAAGCCTACATCTACTCCTACTACATGGTAGACCAGTGTGTTTGCTTTGTGGGCTTCCAGCGGAGAGGAGATGGTCAGTCTTGCAGCTGCGTCTCTGTTCAGAATATACACCAACTTCTGTTTCTCTATGGCTCCTAAAAGAGGGGGACATCAGAAGTGTCTTATTACATTTAACATATAGCCCTGTGTACTAAATTACCAGATTAGTAGACACATCTGTACAATCTCAGCACAACAGCCAAGCAACAAAGCCTATCTTTTTGTTAATCTTTTGTTACCTTTTGTTGACAATGTGTAAAAGATGCGTAGTTAATAATTGTATGGGATTGGATTGCATTATTCTGAGAGGAGTATGTCAAGCATGTGGATAAAACAACATAATTTCAACTAATGTTGGTAAGAAAAAATTTAGGTCAACTTTTCTTTACTACAAATATTTTCTTTTTTTTCACAATTGTCTCATACCTATCATGACAGCTCTGCCTTTTGGGTCCACAGCCAGGAACTGTCCGGGGACAATGCGTCGGCAGCCACTCTTTCCAAATGTTTCCTGATGAATCTTCTCAAACATGTTTTTTGATGGATGATATTCCAGGATGACAATACGACCACTGTCACTTCCCACCACAATGTAGTCTACAAAAAAATTAAAAAATATACAAACAATGTCACACAGACCACAATGTAAACCTATCACTCGAGCACTATGAATGGTGACAGAGATGGTTTGTTTTCAATTTTAGTTAGTTGCTTTACTATACTATTTAGACAGGTGACACTACTGGAAATCAAGAAGTATTAATATTACACATACTGAAATGTGGTTGGTGCAATACTGTAACAATTGAATCTGTAATTACAAACATATTAATGTAATGTAAATACGCACCCTTGGTTCCTCCTGTGAGCCTGAAGGCCATCAGGGACCGTATGATGCCAAACACCTCCACTGTGAGCAGAGTGTGAACCTTGCCTGTGTTGGCATCCGGCCGCAATAATTCCAGGATCTTTCCCCTGGAAACAACAATCTCCTGCATCTTCGTTCCTATCAACATATCAACATCCCATTAAGCATTCAGTGTATGTCAGAAGTGAACTATTGACTTTAATTATGTACAGCTTTTCTCTGATGGAGGTGTGTATGCTTTGGTACAAACAGCAGAAGTGTTGGTAGTTCAGTTGCATGATTTATGCTAAAAAGCTATGACATGATTTCAAGAAATAACATGGCAGCATTTGTGCAAGTCTGTATCTGATAAAACAACCAAATATAACCATTCAAAAAAAATACATAACGATACACAAGCAAAGAGTCATAAAAAACATATTCAAGTAGAGAATTAACCAAGAGATAAATCAATGAATACAACTACACACTAAATAACTGGCAAATTAATAAAAACCTAAGCTTCTGAATGAAGGCAGAAAGATGACAGATAAATAATCCAAATAACGAGGAATGGACAACAGGCAGAAAAGAGAGACAACAGTGTGTTGAGTAGTCTCACCAGAGAAATTCCCATGGATGGCGTGGGTGATGCCAGTGGCACGCTGTAGGGTAATGTTGTAGAGAAACATAGCTGCCTTTCAGTGGTTCCCACTAAGTTTCTATCCGGCTGCAACTAGAGCCTTTAGCCTGGCTCAACACTGGAGAAAGCAAATGGAAAAATAGATTATTGTAAAGTCAGTAAAAGACCAAATGAAAGCTAAATTTCCAATTAAAGCAAACAATTCTGAAACTATCTGCAATTAAATTAATCACAAAGGTGCTGGACAGGGTTGAGGTCAGGGCTCTGTGCAAGTCAGTAAAGTTCTTCCACACCAAACAACAAACCATTTCTTTAGAAAGACCTCCATTAATTTGTCATGTTGAAACAGGAAAGGGTCTTCCCCAAAATGCTTCTACAATTTTGCATATCACTGCATGTTGTAGTATTCAGAGTTCCTTAGAAGAGCCACAGACCAGTGATCACTAATAAGAAATAAGTGTCCAGATACATTCTTTGAAGCAACTTACATAAATATTGGATATCTATATGACCTGCACTAACAGAGTTAAGTAAATTCACGGTAGCATGAGCTTGCAGACTTGCCGACTATCATATAAGCACTACTACTAAAACCATCTAATAGAGCTTTAAAATAGCTGCTCGGAAAATTAACAGTAACTTTCACTGTTACACTGTTTACATGCCAGGCCCTGCAAGACACTGCTGACGTTAGCTAGGTTAGCTTAACGAAGGCGGACTTCACTATTAGCACGCCAATTCTGTTTCAGTGACTTTTGTTTGCTAACTTAGCCACTTTGTGGTTAGCATTACTTATTCTTATGACCTGACAATATCAATTGGAAAACTGTGCACATAGCTAGTTAGCTTGATAGTATAGGCTCCTATTTACACGTCGTTAACTGGTTTTAACTGAGCCCATTCATACAAAGCGCCAATTCTGCTTGACGCATCCTGTAATTTTCTCGTTATATTTGTTGTAATCGAACATAGTTTACATGCATACAACGTCTATTCGATAACACACATATAGTAGAATATCCCAAGAAATATTTACCGGCGTGTAAAGTATGATGATTCTGATTTCAAATGGATAGAAATTCATTTACACAAAACTTTTTTTCCCGCAACTCCTGAGGCCGGACGACAAGCCGCCGTTTGGGTCCTTCGTCGCCGAAAACTTCGTCACATGGGTCGTCCAAAGAGTGCCTGACGTAAATGTGACACACGCTACAGTAACAAAACATATCCAGCAGGTGTCAGCAAAGACCTCAAAACGTTCACCCAATTGAACACAAATACTAAATTAATAATAAAGTTTCTTTTAGATTTTATTTTACAATTCATGCAAAAATATGGCTGCATACTGGATGTTTGTGCCTGATATATTAGTTAAACTACACGCTGTTCTATACGATAAAGAATGTTTAGGTTTCTATGATGGTACCTGCTTTTTGTGTTTTTATTCAAATTCTTCATCAACTGTGGGGAATAAGGTGCAAATGTATACATGGCATCACCTCTGCTTGACGCATCATTAAATAAGACATCCACCCAAATGGTCTATGTATAATAGCAGATCCCCAGAATATCTTCAGAGTGTCCGGTGGACTCAGGCCCACCATTACAAGAGCTGGTCCTGCTGAGTTGTGTTTGCCAAGGTTTGATACAAATATGGCTACTTGTCTCTTTGGGTTCTTTCGGGCCTTTGTATATTTAAAATACAATAAATCTCAACCTTCAAGCATAACATGTGCATCACAGGCAACACATGATGCTGTCTAACCACGTGGACTTACATCATCTTACTCTTTTCATCAAACACTGTAAAGCAAATAAGACCTGGAGTTTAATGTATCATACTTGGAATTTGTAGGGGAATAAATAATTTTTCAGAATGTAAAGTTAACTCGGCCTGTGATTGGACGAGGACATTCAGGATTCTACTGATTTTTCCTGACAAAGAAATGTTACCTAAAATAAGGTAGATTTATCATAAATACGGGAGGACCATAACATATCGAATTTCAGCAAGGTGTTTGCATCTCCAAACGTCCCTAAACTCAGAAATCGTGTAATTTTCATTCCCCTTTTCTGTAAAGCTAACTTTAAAGTAATTGTTTCGGTGATTCTTTTTCTTTTTTTCAAAATAAAATCCGCATTATTTTCACCAAACAGTTTGACATTCCTTATTTTATTTTGTAATATCAAACAGGAATTCATATCCGTGGCCGATCTCCCGTGTTCTACGAGCAGCGTCCCTCCCACAAAGACACCATCCTACACCGCCTCCTGACCCACCGCGGAGGGGCCGTCCTGGAGAACAGTCTACGGTCTTTATGTGGTACCGAACACAATAACATCGGTCGTTTTCATTCTAGCACCGAGTTGATGGGTTTAGCCTCCCTGGCGTCTGGTGCCCTCTGGTTTTGCAGAGACTGAAAACGCAGCTAACGCACCCCCCCCCCCCCCCGTGGCTAGAGAAAATTGAGGTGCTGGTCATGCCCGTGGAGAGCATGGGGGCCGACCATAATACCGCAATCCACAAACGAGACGACGGGCGTCAGGCGC
>OMOW01075933.1:3545-18118 GCA_900312555.1 Lamprogrammus exutus
ACCGATCTGTGACTGGAGTTCAGACGTGTGCTCTTCCGATCTGCATCTATTCTTTTCATTAAATCTTGAATTAGGTTTTATATATGTTTGTCCTTCCTCTAGACATTTCTGTGATTTTATTAAAATAACAATTCTCCTTCACAGTCTGGACAGTCTACGGGAGATGCTTTGAGGTTGACCTCAATGACCAGGAAGATGCAGACAATGAAATCTCTGCGGAAGCAAGTCAGGTAAAGTGACCACCGAGCATATCCAGATATCACACGACCAATGTACTTTAGATGATTTGTTATTTAAGTGAGAAGTATCTGTTGCTTTCATTTGCAGCTTCCAGGTTTGTGCTGGGTGTGCAAGTGGGCTTTGAACAAGGTGAAGAAATCTGCTGGTGTTAATGCTACAGCTGAGGTAAAATAAGAATGCTGCAAAATTCAAAGTTGTTGTAAAGTTTAGTTGTTGCATGCTGAATCTACAAGATCGCTCGTGTAAAATTTCCATTGCAGCAACTGAAAGCTAAGCTGACGTCTATCTGTGACCAAATCGGCCTCTTAAAATCAATGTGTCGCAAATTGGTGAAGAAAAACCTTGGAGAGCTGATTGAAGAACTTACCACCACTGACGACGTGAGGACCATGTGTGTCAACATCAAGGCCTGCAAGTGAGTTTCCAGCCGCTGGAGAGGAGCACAGTTTAAGTTTGAACACAATGCAATTGTTGCATTGTCAGGTTATTTTACAATCTTTCTTTAATATATTTTGATTGATTTTTTTGTGTCTGTTTTTAGGCCGAAGGAGGTTTTCGACCAGCCCTACATTTGAGCCCAACTCCTCAACTTCCATTACATGCATTTACTCTGTATTGATGAAATGTCTTTAAGATTTCAATTTCTGCATTAGTGCAAAATCAATATCAATAAATTTCCTTTGATCATTTGCATTTCAATCTATTATTATTGAACATTCTTTGTCCATCAGTAAACAAAGTACAGCACCGCCTCGGATTTAAGCTTGCACAACTGTTTACCAAAGGCTGCTTTTGATGTGTGAAAACTTCACAGTTTTAATGATTTGTTTTATTACACTCCTCATACATTCATGACAGTCAATATAAAAACTAATTTCTCGTAACATAAATTTGGTTTGAGAAAGAGGTTTTAACCAATATCAGCAATATGGAAGCTAGTCTTCAAGTTATGAACTAAATCTGTGTGGAAAATATGAATTTATAAACTAAAATAAATAAGAATTAATAGTAAGATGGAAGAGAAGACGGCACCAAAAGATAAAAAGTATATAGTATATATTCTATTTGTAACAAAATTGTAAAGCGAAAGCTGAGGCTGAGTTGTGTCACACTTCTCACACCAATGAAACTCTGAAGGTTTTCAATTGAATTTCAATTTCAATTGTAAGGATTGCCAAACATAATTGTAGAATTGTGGTAAATGGTGGAATTTTTCCTCAAAAAGTGATATATTGTAGCTTTACGTTGGTTTATCATCTTTGAATAAGTTGAACAAACACCATAAAGGATTGCCTGGCCACTACTGAAGGCTTTCCTAGCAAGATCAGAGACTTAACAACACTTTGATGTTCACTAAGGCCAAAGAAATTGTTAGATTACGTTTCACCAACAACTCACAAGCCGCAAAAATACACACATCCTGTGTATAATCAGAAGTCATAACTTGAGAACATTTGGGGCTTTAAAGAGAAACGTCGCTCCACTGTGTAGGTAGAGAATGCACAGGAAAAACGTTTAGAATTTCTATCCATCAAGCAGGCGAACACTTTCCTATTCATGCTTATTGCCCTGACTAACCAATCACCCACACCAACATCACACAAACCACTTGGAATGATGCTGAAACACAACAACCCTGTTTAGGTGTGACATACATCCAGGCGCAGGTCTTGCATTTACATATTTGTAACTAAATGTACAGACAATCTACAAATTACATTCAAACTCAGAGGGGCAAAAGCCTTGGTTGAATCATAGCTATTAGGATGTGTGTAACCCCAAATGGATTCCTTTATCTGTATGAAAAGTACAAATCAGCCACTGCAACACAAAAGCATCATCAGTCACTTTAATTTTGTTTTAAATCAAGTTAGAACAAAGACTTGTAGGTGTACACATAAATATAGCTTACAACATACATGACACATTAAACTATATACTGTACACACAATGTTTTTTTCTTCCCCAGTTTGAAAAGAAGCCATCACTACTAATTCAACAAAACTTTACAGAGTAGCAAGCACCCTTATAACAAGCCCAAAATTCTGTGCAATCGTTAAAGGACAAATTCCACACATAAAGAGGTTTGACTCCACTTCATGAAGACCCGACGGCAGAAATCAGGCACTTGGCATTCCGGTCGAGGAAGTGTTCGTGTGGCGGATCGCGACCCCAGCTCTGCTTTAAGGCCTGCCGGTCCAGTTTGTTGAGCCCCTGGGAGCAGAGACGGAGGTCCCTGACCTGCTCTGACAAACCCTCCAGCTCTGTGCTGTCCCAGGGACCAGATATTTGGCAACCTGAGGGCAAAGCAGCAAGCAGAAGCTCTTAAAACTCATTTATAGGCAGTTTTGATTGACAGAAGGGGTTTGTTTTGCCCTCAGCCCGTGTTTATTTCTGACACTGACACAAAAGCAAACTGTACCTTGAAGGTTTAGAAGGGTCAAAGGTCGACGTGCCTCTCTGAGAGAGATCATGATACTGTGAAGGCCCGCTGAGGTAACAGACGGGTTTGCCGACAGATCCAGACACACCAGCGTGGGACATAAGGGCAGACACCTGAAAGGATGGGACGTTACATAGACAAACGGCTGCAGAAGTCAATGAAGGACTAAAGACAAACCCAAGGAAAAGCCTGAATAAAAACCTTTTCCCAGCATTAATCTAAACATTGTACTTTATGTCACAAACCATGCACGCTCTCTCACACACAAATGTCCCAGTGGATGGACGTTATACAAACCTGGCCAAGGTGGCTACACTGCTGTCTGTGAGTCCATTTGCTGCCAGGCTCAAGTGGGTCAATGAACACTCATCCTACAAGGAAGAAGCATACTTATGTTACGAGCCCATAACCATCAGGTGCTCCAGATACTTGAAAGTCTTCAATCTGTCTGTGTGTGTACCTGTGATAGCACTTTGGTGAGGTGTTCCAGTGCAGGAACGTCAGCGAGCCCACTGCGGACAGCAGACAGGTCGAGGTGTGTGAGACAACGGAGAGGCAAAGTCTTCAGCACCAGCTCAAAGCCTGTGGAGCCCAGTGCATTGTGGGATAGACAGACTGATTTCAGGTGTCCTGTGCCTGTGGGTTTGCAGGATGATGTTAATTGGTAAACTATCAATCATACTTCCATGTTTTGTACAATATCATATCTATCATGTGGACAATTATCAATTTTCCAATCCTAACCAATGATAGCACTGTCAATAAAGCAAGAGACAGCATGACAGTGAGAGAGGAATCAATGAAATAAAATCTTTAGCCACATCAACTCTATATCAGAGAACATCAACAACAGCCTAATAGTTAACATTTTAAGGCAAAACAAACTTGGCTCATTTTCTCCACTAACAGTGCTTTCAGATACTTTTCAGATACACACTGGACTCTGCCTCTTGTGCCGGCTACCTGTCAGAGCGCTGGCCAGCATCAGTCGATGCTGCTGAAGGAAGCGAGCGGTGAGGCCACAGGCGTGCAGGGACAGTTTGGCTAACAGAGGGCAGCAGGACAGCAGACAAGACAGAGACTCAGACACTCCATCACCCAGCGGATTCATACTGAGATCAAGTTCTTCCAGGCACTGTGGAATAGAAAAGTGTGTGAGAGAATTTTCCATTCATTTCACAACTTAATGCAGTTGGAAATAGTATCCAGTCATTCTGAGATATCACAAAATGATGCGTGTGATTTTTTTAGCTGCCGTTTCACTCAGAGGATCACACAGGGTGGAGTTGTGATCTCTCGTGGCATGTCGCACTCAAGGTGTCTATGAGCAGTGCACCACAAATGTGTTTACTTGCAAAAACTATGTATGAGGGTGTTATGAAAGGTTCTATACGTAGCAATGAATGACGGCAAACCAAATACAAACAAACTCTTATTAAGCATTTAAATGTGGGACAAATATTGTAAAAGTGACAATTTTATTATGAAAGCAACACATAAGGGACCAGATTATGCTCAAAACTCTTCAGATGCAGCACAAACCTACAGAGGAAACACTGATGACACAGCAAGGATAACAAAAATGGAGTTGTCCAACTTTACCGGAAACGCAGGATGACTCTGTCCCTTTAAAGCATTTGCTGCCCTCTCCAGCCCCTCGCCTGTAATGTGATTGGTGGAAATGTCCAGCAGGCGAAGCCGAGGCATTGTCACGGTTGTGGCAATGAGTTCGGGGAGAAGGTTGTCGCGGAGACGGTTGCCAGACATTCGTAGCTCAGTGAGGCTGGCTTGTAGTTTCAGGGCGCGAAGGAGAGGCTTGAGGGATGAAGGGGCCAAGCTGAGGCCACACACCGACACAGAGGAACTCCCATCCTGCACCTCACACAGACGGGTGACACGCTTGTTCTCATCTACAGGGGTCAAACCAAAGAGACGATAACATGTCACTGCTCATATTCTATTATCAATAAGTGTATGTCTGTTTGTGTACAAGTGTGTGTGCTCCTCACCCACTGCCAGACTGTGGCAAGCTTTCTTGTAGCGCTCGGGGAGAGGAGGGAGATCCCAGGAGCAAACCTCAGCCAGAACCTGCAGCAAAACACACCGTTACAATCCTGCACTGATGCCTGTTAATGAAGTCTCATGGTGTCAGGCATACAACAGATCCTTTACGCAAGGTATTTGATTTAATGTCCGTCCTCGAACAGGCCTCACCTCCTCATTGGTGTGGAGGACAGCCAGCAGCAGGTCCTGTGGGGAGAGGAGAGCGCCCTCCTTCTGCAGGGAGAGGCGAGGCAGGAGGCCGCACTTCTGGTAGTACCTCTGTGCTGCCTGCTCACACAGCCAGGACACGGTGTAGGAATCCGCCTCGCTAAAACAAAGCAGAACGACCCGCTTACAAGCCTGAATCACGACTACAATACACTAATACTACACACCCCGGGCGCAGAGACGGTGTCGGCAGATTTTTACAGAAGAATCCTGCAGTGGGTAAAATGAATATGGACTTGGAGTGAAAACGTTATGCCCCATTTTGTTCATGCAGGAAGAAAACATGGCAACCTTTGTGGAACCGGAATGAGAAACACATCGTCCAGAACTCTGACCCTCATTCTGATTGGTGGAGGCAACCATTGGGGCATGGGGACAGCCAGTGTATGAGCTGGAGCCTGAAACAAATTGAAATAAATAAATTAATAAAATAATTTAAGGGAAAAAAACCTGATTGTATTCAAGCACCAGTAGCATCTCTAAGTGGAACTACGATATTCATCATCTCTCACTTGCCACCATATTCATCACTGTCTACAGTTAAGAATCAAGACAGACTTTGGACGGATGATGTCTCGGTTATGATCATTTTTGACTCCAGATATTCTCCCACCTGCACAATATGTGTGTGTGGGGGTGGTGAAGGCGTCTCAGCTCTCAGATCATCATCTGCGATGGTGGGGCTGTGTGACCTGCTGACCTCTCGTCGGCCCAACCTGACCATTCCAGGCATGTGAGTCATTTTCGCCTGGTGAGGTTTAGACGAGCCGTTCTTTGTCAGAGAGAGGCTCCTGCTGGAAGAGGACGGAACTGCAGAACCCGAACCTGAAAAATGAACGCGAACGCTGTCAAAACTGGCTCCCACGCTGTACGTAGTGTGTGTGTGTGTGTGTGTGTGTTTGACTACATTCTGGCTACTCTCAGCACTCACCTCGACAAGCTGCATCAGAGTGTCTGCTTTGACTTCTGGCTGTTGAAGATAAGGAAATGCCCTCCCCTCTCATCCCATTCGGCTCCATGCGAATCCTCCTCTTCTTCTTCGGCTGCATATCCCCCAGGTCATCGTCCAACCAATCATCGGCCAGATAATCATCCTCAGGAACGAGAGCCGATTTGTTACTGGATGAAATTGCTGGTGTGCTGGCGAACTGTGGCTGCGACAGGCCCTGGAGGAGGGTTTTGGCACTGCCTAAACCTCTGATGGCGCTGTGATACTCCTGTCGTGCAAAGACAGAGGCCACAGAGGCATCCCTGGTAGTTTCTTGACCAAAGTTGGGGATTGAGCTGGCTTCCTTGTTTGGGGGATCTTCCTTTTGATTTGGGGCTGCCGGGAAACTGTTTCTCGGGCGGACAGGACGGAGAGGACTGATGGAACCATCATTGTCGCCGTCATCTGAATCGCTGCTGTTATTCTTTGAGAAAAACATCAATAAAGCACGTCAGGTATGTAGACTTGGCTCCTATTTTGCATAAATGACCATTCTGTGTAATCTCTAATGCATTCAACAACATTTGAGCAAGTCCTGTAGTATTATTTCTATAATGAGAATAAGAAATTAATCCTGGTTACATTTACAAAAAAAAGTGCAATGTGCAGGACAAAAAGTAAACAGAAAGTAGAAAGTAGAAAAAAGAACTGATTCTATTCACTTATTTGAAATAGCTCGATTATATTCCGTGCTTGCTGCCCATAGCTCAGCTAGCACAGAATATTTGAGAAATAGTTAACACATATTCTCAAATGAGAACCATGACACTTTGTCTCACACATCGGGCTGTGATGCATTATTTAAAGCTGAGCTGAGCAGAGAAATCAATACAACCACCCTGCAGCGGTAAAGGCAGGGCAAACACCAGCAGAGAGGAATGAAACGTGGGTTTGACAGCCTGAAGACACGTCAGCACTGTACTTCAGTGGATCGTGGACAGAAAGACACTCAAAAGGTTACCTGCAAAAACAATCTCTCTGGCTTAAACTTTCGATTTCATTTTAAAATAGAAGTGTGGATGTGCGTGGAATGCAAAAACTGTCTGCGCTAAAGCTGAAGTCGACAGGCATTGTTGGTTACATTTGATTGAGCACAAGCAGCATCTCAGTAATTCTGATGTGGCTCACGTGCACAAAAAATGAAAGTCAGTGGCAATGTCCTCTGAAAGTTGTACTACATCTCAACCAAGGCGCCAGAATCTAAACCGCAGAGTTGTCATGAAAGCACAAAAGGCCATTACCCCATAGAGGACAGCAGCCTCTGTCCCTCTGGCTCTGTGCCGCTGCGTTGAGCCATTACACTGCCACCGTTTGGGGCTGGCAGGTGCTCCGCTCGTGTCTGGGTTTTTGCCGCTCTGGTGCCAGTCATCTCTGGACGAATGGCCCCCTCCAGATGACTCCAACGGCTCAGAGTTCTCGGCATCAAACAATTGGCTGTCCAGCAGGGCATCGAAAGGCTTGGCTGGGGCCGGAGCAGCAGGCACTGTGGTGGAGAGCAACGTGTGAAAACAATGTTTGAAAGGATCAGGACTGTTTCTGAGGCTTGTATATGGAATGATGACTCGAAGCCCTCACCGCCCCCTCCTAGAGCTTTCCTCAGCAGTCTCTCTGTAGCCGCACACTCCTGTTTGGTGTCCTTGTCCAAATCTCTGCTGTATGTCCTCTGCCAGTGTCGCAGGGTGTCCATGGCAGTCTCACCCTAAAAGCAAGTGGTGAGGGCGTGAGATAGACAATGAAATACAGCAAAACGTGCATTCTGTTAACACCAACACCTAACAACACACACCTTGGAATTGCAAACGGTGACGGAAGCCCCTCGTTCCATCAGGAGCCTGGCCACCGTAAAGTTGCCGCAAGCGAGAGCATCGTGGAGGGGAGTCACGCCCTCACACAAGGGTCCGCCGGGATCGTTGATGTTAGCACCACGCTCCAGCAGCAAAGCCACGATGTCTGGATGGAGCAGGAGAGTGTGAGAATGAATAGCGTGCAGTGCTCCTCTTGATCTAGTGCTTTCAAACGGGGGTTAAATACAATCTGAAACTGGTTACCATAGTGACCATGGTTACAGGCCTCATGCAGGGGAGTCCAGCCACAGTAGTCCCTGGGGTTAATTGGGTGACCCTGGCATAGATTAGGAAATTATTAAGAACCATTCAGTCAAAGTTATTACAGTCTACATTGAACTTACTGCTCGTTAATAAATGGTTGATACTACTTATAATGCGTGCAGATATTTAACTCTTTAATGATGCTTTCTTCATCATGTTTCCACTGACAAAAAGACAAGATTATACAGCTTCCAAACAACATGTAAAGCTCTTATTTCTCACCTGTTCCACCAGATAGTGGACCTGCTTCATGTTTCCATCTATGCATGCTCTGTGGAGAGATGTCTCACCCTTCTCGTTCCTCTTATTCCACTAAAGGATGAAGGTAGAGAAAGGCGGGGCAGGAGACAAAGTAGGAAGAACCTTAAACATAGAAGGTGTGCGGCGCAATGCAAAGATGAGCTGACAAACTCTTTCTAGGCCTCTGACAGCCTGACTTATTCCTTACCCTTCCTGCTTTCCTCCTCCCTGACACCATCTTGTCATAGCCCTCCAAATCCTCATCTGGAAAGCGTGAGGAGACAAGCATGTAAGCGTGTCAACCACACGACAAACATGTTCCTGGTGCTTAACATAATTTAACAGCTTACCGGAGTCTGACAGGGCGATGTCACTGTCCTCCAGAGGTTCACTGTTGTCCATCTCCTCCTCTTCATCCTCCTCGCCCTCGCTCCCATCTGCACTCCAGCCCTCTGAGGCGCACAGCTCTTGCAGCCTCGCCTCAGTGTCGTCGACATTTGACGACCCGTTCCGTCTCTGGGCGGCCAGCCAAAGCCTCAGCACGCGCTTCTGTAGCAGGAGGAAAAGGGAGCCTTCATACACACAGTATCCAAGTACACTAAAATGTGTGTATATGCTGAAGAGCACGTTTTTCATGTTTTAATTGAGTTTAAAAACTTCATTCTAATCGTATTCAGTCCAAATATTCACATTAACGCCACCTCACCTGCAGTCTGGTCTGCTCGGCTCTCTGAGCGCAACGCAAGGCTGTGCTGTAGCTGTTGTCTACGTCATCGAATACACCACCGCTCTCCTCCTGAGCTGCTGCGATGTTCAGCCACGTGCTACATTCCTGATCGAGACACACACACAGGAGATCAATTAAAAAGTATGGACAGTGAATGGATGAAGAGATAGAGGAGGTGGGCATCATTCCATCATTTCTGATTTAGGCATTTAATTAGGTCTGATGTTTTATTATTATGTGATAAAGCAATTACTAATTCCGATTTGCTTCCAGAGTCATTGAGGTGATTGAACAAGTGATGAGCTAAACAAGATATAAGTATAAATACAAATAAGATTTGATTTTTTTCTGTTTTCACTGTATTTATATGTCGGTTTCTTATAGACTTCAAGTGTTGAAACTCATGAAACCCATTTAAAAGAAGCTCAGAAGTGGTTAAAATACCAACACTTGCAGTTATAATACTAGCATGTGTAACTATAGGTCAGATCCATGATGACCTCATAATATTCCTGCGACCACCGAATGCGGTGAGAGGCTGCGGGTGCTGCATGCTTGCCTCAGGCGGGCTCCCCTGTCTGAAGGACAGCTCCTGTCTGTAGTGCTCCACTGCCTTGCTGTGCTGTCTCAGGTCTGTGTAGGTGGCAGCCAGGGACACGTGGATGACAGCCAGCTCTCTGGCAGGCTTTCCTAACGCCACGGCTCCAGTTAGCTGCACAACATTAAACAATGAATACAACTTTAGAGAATTCCGTGTCGAGACAATCTACTGTGGAGCCATTCGAGCAACATAGGACAGGAGGTAAAACGTAATGGATGAAACGAGGAGGATCTGAGGTCTTTATGTTTCATACCTGAGTTTGATATGCATCCAGAGCTTTGCTGTAGCAGCCGACCTTACAATAAAGGTCCCCCAGCCGCTCTGCCAGTTCCACGGCCTCATGGGAGCTTCGTCCTTTGCCCAAATCCTCCCCCACATCTTCCAGTTTACAGCCCTGGTCCGCTGTGACGTTATTGTGAGGAAAAACGCAAATTTGCAATCAACCTTTCGGAAAAATTTAACAAATAATCAAATAAAAATAACAGGACAGGTCTAAGAGAAATAAATGTAGCTCTTTCACCATATCTAAAAGCCTTCTTCACTGCTTGTCTGTCCAGTGGCTGCTGGGTACCCAACACGAGAGCCTGCTTCAGGGAGCGCCTAGCTGCTACAAAGTCACCCAGAGAGAGCTGCACCTGGTGGACAAAAATCATTGAGACACATGAACACACATGCAAAATTACAGGTTTAAAGATGCTGGGATAAAAGATGGCACAGGTTGCCTGAGTAAATGTTTGCTGCTGGCCTGTTATTCCAACATTTTGCTGAAGTTCTTACCTTACCAATACAGTGGAAGCACTCGCTCTCACTGAACTTGTCTTTGATCTTCCTGGCACACTCCTTAGCCTGCTCCAGGCAGCGCACAGCATTAGAATGCTGCCCGTTACGGAAGAAGATGTTGCCCAGATTGAAGTTTGCACGGTAGAGATCCTCCAGCAGCTGGCTCTTCCTTCAGCAGTAAGGAGACCACACAATTAGCGATACATGAAGGTGCAACCGTGAAGGCCCTCTGCCAGTGACTATTTGCATTAAGATACAGTGTAGTGGAGAACGTTCTTACTCTGCTATAAAGACACTGCGTCGGATGAATTCACTGCATCGCTTGGGCTCGCCTAGATGATCACAGACCAGACCGAGATTGAGGAAGAGCCGTGCCTTCATCTCACTAATCTCTCGCTGGGACACAGTGCCTGGAGGACAGAGAAAGAAACAACACGGGCACCAAATGGAAAATGTCTTGGGGTTAGAGCGAACGAAAGAGAAGCAAACGCTACAGAAGCACTCGCATGCAAACATACACACCCTCCAGTCGGTCATCCACAATGGCAAGGCTCTTCCTGAAGGCATCTTCTGCTTGTTCTAAACTGTTCCTCGATTGGTCCGATTCATAGCGGAACAGGAAAGTTCGACCAATAGTGGCTAGCGCCCTTTGCTCCTCAGCATGGTCTCTAACAGAACGAGCCAGGTCCAGGTGACATCGCTGGTGCTGAAGAAGGATAATGAAGACCCAAGGTGATACAATTACCTCGATTAGTAAGGAGGAAGAGGAAGAGGATAAGACAGGGACTTATGAAAGCGTTAGAAGGAAGCTGTCCAATATACTCACTTTCAAAGCAGCTTCTATGTTTCCCATCTCTGCATAGCACTCTCCGATCTTACGATTGGCCACGGCACGTCCGATCACATCATTTAGCACCTCAGAGAGAGCCAACTCCTGCTGGTGCTCCTGAATGGCAGCTTCGTAATCAGCTGAGAATCAAGAGGAGCAGTCAGGTGCGCAGGACTGAAAACTTATGCAAGGATGATGGCGGGGGGTACTCATGGAGAACAACTCCAAACTCACCACCACAACCCCTCATATGTGTGATCTTGAAGAATTAACCTTTAATCAACATTTACAGTCATGTGTACACGGTTTGTTTGCTTGTTAGAAATCATCCTTCATTTACATATGTATATTTTACAAGATCTACATAATCTGGACAATAATCCTGAGCCCGGAAGAGATCTGATCTAAGTTTATGTCATGTTCTTAAATTTGCATTACATAAGATTAATGGTATTTGCAATCTAATACCAGAACAGAGTGATATAGGTTTACCGTTTCTGGACAGCAGCTCTCCCAGCTGATTGCAGATGCTCGCCTCCTCTCTGATGTTGTTACTGTTCTGAGCTTTGCTCTTTGCTTTCTGCAGCTCTGTTGGGGCGGAATCGAACACAGTAACAGTTACAAATGTAAGTTTTAACCGAGGACAGTAGACATTATTGTAATAAAGACTCAACTTACGCTTTATCTCCCGCGTAAAGCTCATCTTGTAAGAGTTGAGTTGGCTAGCAATGAATATGAACGTAGTGCGCCTGACACACTAGGCTAAGCGAACGCTAACCGGAAAAGCATGAATAAAGACACAAAATAACAAACCCGTTCCATCTATTTTCATTATTGCATGTCTTTGCCTGTCTATTAATGCTTCAGATGGTATCTAGGAATTCGATCGCGAGAGGAATATTTAATCAAACTCCACTAGAGTTAGCATTTCTCGAACTTTACAATGCCGCGCCAGGACTGCTTAAACCAATGACAACAGTGTATTGACGACATACTTAGCCCTGATTAAAGACTTTCAGGGAACCAACCAATTGCGATTCGTATAAATCTCGCCTAACTTGTGTGAATGTGGCGTACCCCATATCCAAGCATGCCTCTGCTATTACCCCTCTATTATTAACTACACGTAACATATTTGATTAGTCAAGACATGAAGTGCAGGATGCAGTGCGGTGGTAAGAAAACCTGACAGGCTAAAGTCAGAGCGGAAGATGCCCTTGCGGAAGGCAGCGCTTAAAAAAACAAAAAACAACTTTATTTACAACAATGAAGGTTTTGGAAAAAATTAAGCAATACGGAGCAAAAGTTAATTTGTCCAGCCATAAGTTGTTATGGGAACTTAAATTAATTTTGCAAATGTACCTAAAATAAATGAGCACAAGTACAGTGGGACGGAAAGAATAAAAAGCTGTTTCATTTTCAAAACCAAATAAATCACAATCACACTCAATATTTAGCTTTACTTTTCTTTTTCTCTGCTTTGCTTTGCTTTGCTAACATGGCTAACATTATGTTTGAACACTCCACAATGTTTATAACTGACTCACTTTACCACAGTGCAATAATGAATAATTTAGCTTATGAATCATTAATAATAGCATAATAAAGAGGACCTTCACCACATTGTTTGTGGTCTGTGCCGGTTTGTGCAGTCGATATGTTGCATTTTTAAGTATTTTCATGGTCATGAAGATGACTGAAAGATATGAAATAAAGTCTAAACAAAATTCAAGTTAAATTCAAGTTTATTTGGGTAGCCCAATATCACATACACAATTTCTCAAAGGGCTTTATAAGCCTGCACAACAAAAGGTTCGCGACCCTGGCCAAAGCTCAACAGGAAGACAAGGAAACACCTGAACATGTAAGGAAAAAAGGGCAGAAACCTTGGGAGAGGGAATCACTTTTTGACTGGCCAGGTCTGCAACAGGAGCCGGTGGGAAAGACTCCATTTACAATGAGACCAAAAGATGAATTAATACAGGAAAACAAGACAAATAAAAATATTCAGTAAGTATATTCAGAGTCCCTATTCATCTCACGTCCACAGAAATGTGGTCAATATAAATTACATATTCAGGGAGAGAGAAAGAGGAGAGAGAATAAATACAATACACATATAAATACAACACCAGTCCTGATCTCAAAGTGGAAATATAGAGTTTAACATTTACAACAAATTTTCAGATCAATGTCAATGGAAATAAACCAAGAGACATTTTATTCACATCCATTCATTATTCCGACAGAAACACTTCTTGAGACAATGATGTTGCTTCTCCTACATTACCAAATTAAAAACATATAACATAGATGTAAGGTTTAGTATTTTTATTATTTCTGATCTTACTTTTATTGTCTGTGTTGCTGTATGTATTGTTTTATTGCTGCTGCTAATCTGGAGAGCAACTGAGTTTGAGAAAGGCGCTCTATTAATAAATCATTAATAGTAGTGGTATTATTTGCTGCTCTTAGGGGTCCAAATGCGTCAAGAGTGAATAGCTCTGTTAGTGAAATATGTCATATTAAATTCTGTGCGTTTGTCGGCTTCTTGTTTAAAACTTAAGTAGGTCTTATTTGTGCTGGATTTGCTCCCACAGAAGCCTCTGTAATACTTTCTAAAACATCTATGAAGATTCCAAACTCCTATTTCCCTCAAGGAAAGAAACACAGAAAAACAACCACAGCAGAAAACAAGAAACAATTTAATAATCATCGTCAGACGTTATCATCCCAGATAAAGAGACTGGCATCCCCTTTCTGCATCTCTCAAACCATTTGTTGCGGCACATCGTTGCTTCCTCTGCTAGCTCAGATGTGTCACCTCTTGGTTGGCTTGTTGAAGTGAAGTTTAGCACGCGCACAATGAGATCAGTTACCTTTTTCTATTATTTAATTCATGAAACACGCAATTACAACTCAAACATAAATCCCACTGTACCTGTCTAATGTGCAGTCAAAAAACTATATGTATAACAAGATGGTATAACAAGATGGTGTCATCAAGTTACAGCAGTGATGTCATCTAGACTAACCTAGGTTTGCAGCAGTGATGTCATCTATGATGTCAGCTAAACTAACAATAATGTCATCTAGACTAACAGTGATGTCATCTAGACTAAAAAATTTAAACAACAATGGTGTCATACTTATGCATTCCTAAATTATACATTTCAAACAACATGGACCCTTCAATCATCTAAGTAACCTAACTGATCTTGTGGCTCGTACACCCGGCCCCTAATTGGCTAGGCAGGAGGGCTGAGCAGTTGCCAAAACTTAACGATAAGAGCCGAATCACTTTTACTGTCCATCAACTAGTAAGCATTAAACTTAAAGCTGGTTT
>OMOW01076003.1:4022-16217 GCA_900312555.1 Lamprogrammus exutus
GATCTACACTCTTTCCCTACACGACGCTCTTCCGACCTTTAAAAAAACTGTTGGAATCATCAAACGTTAAACACAGCTCCTATGATGAGTTAGGGTTACGAATGTGGGTTTGAGGGGGCGTCAAGTGAGGCGGCTTGATTAGCGAAAACGACTCGCTTCCCTGCCAACTTCCCTCAAACTCCCGCTCTGTGCCATCTCTCTGACGATACATAATTGCAGTTTATTACCTGTCTCTTATTAAAATGAATTAGCATTTTAATGAGACTTTGCCAGATGGCGTCTTGGTATGCTACTGGAGGATGCTGGAAGGCTCCAACTGCTGTGGAATGATTGTTGCAAACAATTTAAAAAATGTCTACTCAAAGCTGGTCCCATTCATCTCGCTGGTTTGCCAGCGTGGTAGTCATTGGTATATAATTCATGCCGATATCGCAGCGTGCTAGGCTGAAAGTGGACATGTACCCGCACATGATCAAGAGATGAAATACTAATATGTTGTTCGTATTGGCTCCAAATGTACACACATAGCAAGATCAATTGCTTATAGGCTGCGGAAGGCGGGTGGCAGTGGCTGGGGAGGATCTATTCTATGGATCAGAGCTGCAAATGAGGAATATAATTAGATAGCTTTATCTCTCTGGCTCAGACTGCCAGAGTTGGAAGCGTGCTCGTGCGTGTGTGAATGTGTCTCTGTGTGTGTGTGATGGGAATACGAACAAGTTGGTGGGCGGAGGTGGGTGGCACTACAACATCAATGTCAGCACCAGGGGAGGTAATCAAAATGTTTTGAGATATGTTACATTCATTCAGCGGCAGAGGCAGAGGCGTTAACCATGGAGTGGACATCGCAATCTGATTACGCAATATCGGAGTGGGTGTCAGAGGCCAGGTCTTATATTTCCTTCCTTTAAATTGAAGACAGATGGAGGCATCAGCTTTGCACAAAAGCTTTACATTTCCTCGCTACCTGAATGTGGCCTCCCTTGATTTCTCAATTTTCTTTTGTGATGAAGACCGAACAAGTCTGTGAAAAGAAAAACTACAGGGCGTTTGAAATGGAAGACAGGAGGAGGTCAGTGTGGGGGGGTGGGGTTACTTAGATAGATTTTCCTTCTAAGGATACCCTGCTAAAGCTGTCAATCAGAGTCTGTTCTGTGTATCCTATAAGTCTTCTCTGCCAAGGAGGTTATGTTTTCACTGGTGTTTGTCTGATATCTAAAGATGGACAGATTTCGAATTTGTATATGTAGGGACAAGGAAGATTCGGCCAATTTCTCCAAAACTATGACTCCAATTTTAATGCAAAATTCTGGCGTGTGTGTTCTATGATAGATTATCAATGTGCAATTCAGCCCACATCCAGATGTTGATCCAGATCTGACAGATTAGAATATATTATATACACACACATATATATAGATATAGATATATATATAAATAATTATTGTTATGATGAAAACTGTGATAGCACAAACATATACAGTCTTGTATATTTTTGATGCACTCCAGTAACACTGTAATGTATTCACAAATTGGAAAAAAAGCAAGTACAGCTATTTACAGTGTTAGTGTAACGATCCAAGAAAAATCAGAGAAAAAAATTACTCTATTCTTGCTGTTTATCACAATTTAAAATACAAAATCATACTGTATCAAATCCATGGCAATACATCTGGGTGGATGGATGCACAATCACAAATAGTTTCATCTTCATCCACAACTGATGGAAACAATCAGCATGAAAAACTTAGAGAGGGATTTCTTTGGACTCACTCAACTCACTTAAATATGTACTTTGTTTTCTCCAGTGGAGCTATCCATCATATCAAACTTCTGTAGGAACAAACACTTATCCCCCAGACCCCTCGAGTGCTCTTACAATCCACCTCACTGCATTTTTTCTTGTAAGTCTCATTTTTACTACAGGGAGCAGCTTGTATTTTCTCTTCATCTCTTTTCTTACAGAAATGATCCATACTGTCTACCATCAAAAAGCAGACTGTGTAAGTTTTAAACAAATAGTATTTGTTGTCGTTTTTGACAAATACACTTTCATAGTCTGAACTGGGCGATGTGCTTTAGAATTCAGAGCTATGAATCTTGGCAAGAGTCTTATTAGTTCTAAATGGCAAATTCATCCTGCAAGATTCGCACACAAAAAGGCCACAACGGTGTGATAAAAGACACAAGAGTGTAGCAGAGTGCATAGTGAGCAATGTTTCTGGTAATATTAATAGGAGAAAAACCAAAACTGTCAGGAGCAGCACCAACTCAATGAGAGATCAAGTACAAATAGGGTTCTGTTCCAGTATTGCTTGTACACACACATTGAATTTCCTGTATTAATTAGCCCTGGAAGGTCCAAGTTGGCTTTATACCAATTGTGTAATGATGGCAGGACCTAGGGTGTTTATTTCAAGGCTTCAGTTATCCATTCCCAGGCTTTCTACCCACTTTATCTTAATATTTCTTAAGCGTTATGCCATCCCTGGATATAGAGAAGGTGCCTTTCAGGGCTAATTGGCCTCAAAGCTGCTGGGTTTTCGTGACAATCTCAATCACATTACACAAAAACCTTACTCCAGAACTAAGTTTTAAACGTGAGGAGTGTATATTTTTCACACATATTCTAGTGTCTGAGACATGAAGCGATGTACATGGGGAAAAGTAAGTTCAAAGTACTCCAGAAAGTCTCTATTTTACTACGTCTAAATTTAGCTGGTCAGATAAAATGCGGTTTTCTCCTTCATTAATTTGTACTTTTTTTTCCTTATACCATGTCATTGTGGGTTTAAGCAAGGCTGCAATGCTAATTAAACCAGGCAGATAAAAACTGGCTGGAGAACTAAACGACAGAAAAAAAGATCTATAACAACCCAGTACTCTGTGGGATATTGGGATCCTTTGGCCCTCCCTCTCCCTTGTTGTGGTAATGGTCTTTCTCTCCCTAGGCTGTCCAAGAATGTGTCATTATACACACCACTGTGCCCACAAACACACCTGTGGATACATATTAATTAATCTTTATTGCCTGAAAATGTGGGCCTTAAATGTATGCGGGCTGAAACTCTCCCAAGCATGTCAGATACCTTTCTCCAATTCCAACTTGTTCGGGGCTGAGAAATAACCTATGCATATATATTGTATGCTATATAAATAATCACATGCATGGCTGTGCACACCCAATTTTCATACATGTAGCCACTTGAGTACCTTTCATGAAATACCAAGGTGTTTTCATTGTGAAAATGTTTAACCAGAGTAAGCAATATGTATCCATTAGTAACATAAACACAAACTGCCTCCCTGTTAGCTGTTTGATTATAATTAAATTACATTCTTCCCAAGGGAAAGCAGGGATCCTCGTGTCTATGTGGTAAGCCACAGTGGGAGCCACTGACACACTACAGCAGAGAGGAGAGTGTAAATGTGTAATTTAATAGATGGCATGAAAGAATCAGGGAAAACAACCAGACAAACTGCATTTCTGACTGAATGCCACCTGCCTACTTTTACAACTTTGACAATCTGATTCACCTTGAGGGCTGAGTACAAAAAAAATATGAATCAGGTTTCCTCGTGTGATTTTCGGAAAGAGATGAATTTCAATTATTCAGGAGGGTAAAAGGGAATGTGGTTTTAGAATGTCAAATACAAATTCAGGCTGGGAGGCTCGAGATGCAAAATAGGAGGAGGAGGAAAATAAATTAAGAGACCAGAAGACATTCAAAGAAAGTGGTTAATGTGTGAATCAAGTCTGACTAAATAAACCTGACATTTCAGCTTTGTTATATGTTTCCCAATGTGCTCACAATTCTGTTGTGTTATAGTCTTTATTAAAACGATCCATCATCTTTCTCTTATGGCATCATTTCAAAGACAAGACAATCTCCATAGTCAGATGAGGGGGGAAAAAAAGAAAGAAAGATGCACCAAAACAGACTGCTGCACTGAATATTATGTGTCCCGTTTGTGTAGGCAAAAGAAAACACGCCAGTAAACGTGCTATCAAAACAATGGAAAACAATAGCATTACTAGTGGTTTTGCCTTCTGTCTTTTTTTTTTTGCCTTGATTTCAACTGAATAACTGACTGAGAAGATTGTAGTTCACAAAAAGTCACGGTTCTGATCTTGCGCTGGAGGGGGTAGTGGTATCCCATTCTCTCTGATATGCAAAGCAAACGTCTGGGTTCTGAAAAGAAAATATTTACATGCACTTCTAGTTACTTGATGTTTCTTCATCCTCAAATCCAGCATCACCGTTGCTTACAGGCAAACTCTGTTGTCAGCCTTTGAAATGTATGATTAAACACTATCAGGAGTAAGTCAACATCATTACCCCAGCGTCCTCAATCTCTCTTGCTCTTGCCGTTTTTTTTATAGTTTTTTTTAGCATAGGCTGATTCCAAATGGACACGGGAAAAATAAGAGACATGTAAATCCCACAACTAAGAACCTCTGCCACGCTGAGGCATGCTCCCTGAATATCAAGCACTGATAATGAAGTCATTTGTTTGAGAGTTGCCAGGTCTCCCACCACGGCTGGTATTCATTAGTCAGTCGGTGCCTCAGAAAACGCAATTTCCCAGTGACTTGTGCTGAATATAATTAGTATTTAAGTATATTTCACCTGTTTATGAAATGGACAGCCGTACCTTGAAAAGATTACGTATATTTATTGCTTTATTTATTTATTTATTGCTATAGTATTTGATGATGACGCCTCCGTTTGTCACATTTTTGTCAGGAGAATTATTTGCGCAGACATCCACCGCGGTTCGTGTGTATGATGGCTGCCATTTTGTTTCTATACTTGTCTGAGAAAATTAACCTTGTCTCCAACAATGTGACTCACTGAAGAAGAGGGAGAGAGATAGAGCGAACCACTCTGATGAGAGAGTCGTAAATGGGGAAAAAAGACAAAGCAGAATATTGACACCTTGGACAAATTGCTTTTTTCATGTCGGCATTGACCCCAGACCTGAAGATACAAATTTAACTTTGTGTGTATTCACCTGGGCCTGTTTGTGTGAAGACATATCAATAATGCGTTAGAACCTACCATTGACAGTAAGTGAAACCTCCTTTTCTCCTGCTCCAACTCGTGGGACCACAGCACGGCAAACATATTTCCCAGCATCCTCCTGTCTCACTGCTTTCAGCGTCAAGATGTTCTCATTGCTCAGAACCTGCGGCAAGAAAGCCAGAGATCATCAAATGAGCAATGACAGCAAAGGCACCTTCACATTTGAGGTAGCAACAAGGCAGCTCCACTGGGGGAAAAGCAAGGCTGCACATAGAGCATTTAATGCCTTAAAGGGCACCTCTCCTCAATTATTAAAATCCAATTTACGGTCTGAGCTCAGTGAAGTAAAGGGTTTGGCTTTGGCCTTTGATGTTGACAAAGGTGGAATGAGTCAGAATTCTTGGTTGAAATCAGTGCATCTCACGTGTCTGAGAGTGGGTCGCCAAGGAGACACAGACAGCAACAGTGTCAGAATGTGAAGTCAATGGATATTTCATAACACGAGGTATTATCTATGATCAACTACCTACCCTCACGCCTTCATATAAGGCCTGGAGGTGCTGGAGTGCCAAAGATCATATGTACTCTAGCTGGCACCATCTTACTCCTACGAACCACAGTACATTAAAGTCTGGAATTCTGATATTATTATAGAAATGCTGCTTTGAAACTGCTGCAACTCACATAATATTACTTTTATTATAAGAATTACTCAGTAGCTATATTGGTTGTAAACAGATATGGACACTCACCACTCCAGAGCCCCTCTTCATCCACACTATGGTGAGGGAGGGATTCCCTGTCCAGGCACAGTTGAACACAGCATCTGATCCAAGGTCCACCTGTAATGACTGGGGCTCTGCAGCCATGCGTGGACCAACTGTAGAGGCAAACATCAATAAACATTCAAGATACATCCAAAAATCAAGCAGTTCAGAATGTAGAACATGGCAAAAACCCATAATCATGCATTATTGTGTAATTTGCATTCCTGAAGCAGTGATATAAAAAGGCATGAAGCATTCCTTAAGGAGACACTCACAGTACACGTCAACATTACGGCTGATGTTGGTGCTGCCAAGGGCATTGGTAACCTCACACGAAACCGGCTCCGTAAAGAAGGAGTGGTCCACAATAACCTCATACGTGTCCCCGGAGACCTCCTTGATTATGCTTCCTCCTTTGGCCCACCTGATGAAAGGATTAGAGGGGAGAGGGATGGGATGACAGGAAATAGAAAAATGAACAGAAAGGGAATAGGCATTAAGACAGGTTTCCACGCCGCTTTGTGTCAATAGCATTCTTTTGTGTGAATAAATCATCATTCTGGGGCAGGTTTCCCGTGCTGGCTTCAGCGTATTTTTGTGGCAGCCCTCCATGCTGTGACAAGCTCCCTGGCGACTGAGAGCAGACAGCACGTTCCTCATTACGGCAGGCAGAGAGTGTAGCTCAGAGTGCCAGCTAAGAAAAACAAATCACAAAATGACAAATGGGTAGCTCCCTAACCTTTGAAGTCCCTGGTTGACACATACTGTATTGCACACAACAGCTGATGTTAATAAATTGACATGGGATCACATAAAGAACATCTGCTTGTGTTTGTGAATGATAGCTCCTGGGATGGGGGTACAGACACTCCCCACATGTTTAGGTAAGACATTTATGATGTTGACGTCTCCCTCTGCATGGTGCAGGCGGCTCTCCACTGCTACGAGAGACAAGGCCCATTTATAAAAGAGGCGCAAAGGCATCCGTGGATGTCTTGGGTCTCTGGGAAATTTAGATGGTGTTTAGGGACGTGCAATACGTCATGGATCTGCACGCAACACACATGCGCCCGTGTGCTGATGTGGCGATCGAAAACAATGACGACAGAAGCAGAGCGTGTATCTGTTTTATATTCCTAGCAGTGCTAAGAGTAGTTTTCACGGAATAAGGAACTCATTTGTTTTCCATGACTAAGCTGGCCCTATGCTTGACTGAAATGCTATCATTTAAATGAGAACAGATTACCTCATTCAATCAGTAAGTGGAGTGAAGCAGAATTCTAATTGAGCTTCATGGGGATTTTTTTGTTGCACAGCAGATCTTTCCAGAATTGTATTTTTTGTGCACACAGCTGAGAGCTCAGCAACACCTGTGCTTCCAAAAATATAGAATTTAGGGCAGACGGGTGTTTGGCCTGTCTGCCCTCTTACATAACAGATCCACTGGTAGTACTCGAATATGTGTGCGCTAGTGCATGGGTCAGCAAGTAAACAGATGCACACTCTGCTGGGAAGCCTGGGGAGAGAAAACACAGAACATACACTTTGTAAAGAATGTCTGATTCTTTGAGAAGCAGAGTCTCCCCAAGGCCAAGGCAAATGAAAAGCAAAGATAAGCAATATGTTGAATAAATGTTTATGAGAACCACAGTGGTAATGATGATAACTGACAATTTTCACATCAAATAGTTAGCTGTTTACTATGAACATCAAAGAGTTTTTATACATTTCAAACTTTCCGATAAAAATATTTATAACTTATGTGTTCCTTGAGATAGATTCACAGAAATCTTCGGAATGATTTAACAGTAATTTAGGGTTATATTATGGCCTTTGCTTAGATATATCTCAGCTTTGTTTCTTAGACATACCATTTTTTAATACAAATTTTTATCAAAAGGTCAGGTTTTTGTCAGCACTGATGCATGTCACTTGTGATGAGTGTCACACCTTGGACAATCTCCTCCTTACATAGTCAATGCAGAAAATGAATAGAATGGAACCAAAACTGTCCAATAACTGTATGATTGCTCTATATGAATGTGATTTCTCTGCTGCTGTGGATATGAAATTTTAATGTTAAAGATGATGATGATGATGCTGGTGGTGACATGATGGTGACATGATGACTATGATGGGGATGATGGCGATGATGCTAAAGATGTACTAGGTGCCAAGGAACATGATGATTTCAGCGATGCCAATAATGAAAGATGGGTAACTATTACTTTGTCAGTGATGATGATGATCTTGAGAGATCAGACAACGATTATTATGATGACACAACAATGCTTATGGTGCTACCGATGATGACAGTTACATATATACCATATCAGTATGTCACTGTATGAGAGCCGTGTCCACATACACTTTGCTACCTCAGAGTCGTAACGAGGTGAGCACAGATGTTTGGGCAGAAGGTTGCTCCCATATGGAAATTGAGGCTGCCAGGTCAGGGAGCCCTTGACTGTGTTAGAGGGAGCAGAGACAGAATGCTATCGTCTGCAGGGAGCTTGAGAACTCTGTTGGTGCACTGGGCCCTGTCCAAGATTCATGTCTAAACATAGCTGGCCCAGGCTAACACAAACACCTGCATTCCCAATGGGAGGGTTACAGGGGCCAGGCGTGCTTATTCAGAAGCTGACTCACTCTATATCGCTATGTACTATTCAGGGATTTCATTCAGACCAAGGCTATGATTTTGTGTGCACGTGTGGGCACACTGACACCGCCGTAGCGATAAACAGGCCTGCCGTTAATGAAAGCAGAAATATGGAAGAGGGAGACATGGAAGAGGGGCAGGATTTTGTATTTGCTGAATGTGATTAAGGCAATAAAACAGTGACAATTAAATTAAGCAGGTATCTGTGCCATCAGCATCAAGCCCTACAGTAAATCAGTCCCTACAGTTATTATCAGCATGGGTGCGCACAGTACAGATTCATTTTCCCTCACATGCATATTGATAATGATGACTATTGAATTATCATGCATGATAATTCGATATGAAACAAAACATGAACATTTTGTAATAACCTGCAGTCATTTTGACATTTGCACGAAATACTGGGGTGTGATAAAGTGATAGGGTTGCTGCTTCAGGACAATGTTTGAAAAATGTGGAAAAGGAAAAGAAAAAGAGAAGAAACAAATCCATATGTATTTTTAGGGACATTGTTAATGACATATTCTACAGAGAAGTTGCAAAGTTGCAAAAGGGTTACAGAGATGAAACAATGTATTAAAAGAAAAGATTAATGTCATGTTTCTTCCAGCAGCAAATATGAAGAGGACTAAAGGTGAATACTGATGGTGATGAATTATTCTATTATCAAAAGTAAGAGAAAAATAATGAGATCATAAAAAATCCCTAAAACGGGACATATGAGGTTGTACCCAAACAAAATTGGGATTCAAGGATTTTCACCCTGCAGGTCGAAAAACTTTGCATCTCTGGTTTTGGGGAGTTTCCTGCAATCAGTTCAGTGGAAGGATTTTAAGTAAATTCAACAGATTTTCTTTCTAAAACTCTTCTGTCAAGCTAAAACAAGGGTGAGACACAAGGTTTACAATAGCAAACACCTTCAAGCCTGTATCATCTTGAATGTAAAGCCTGAAGTAACTGTCTGTGCCTGTTAGATAAATGTAGTGCAGTAAAAAGTACAATAATACTCAGGTAAAGTAGAAATACCTCGAAACTGCTACTTTAGTAAATTTAATATTCACCTTTACAGAATACTGTCAAAACGTACTCCCAGTATGTTGAAGGAGCTTTGCTAAAATACAGTCGTTTGTTTTGTACTGGGCTGCATAGTGATGATCTGCACTTGAGCCCATTAGACATCAAGCCTTGTGCCTGGACAGTAATATCGCCATTCGGTACTTGCATTGTTCACGCATGGTTTTCTTGTTCCCGCTGTATTAATAGACGCAGCTAATGCGCTGGTGGGCATACAAAGCGCGGCTGTGGGATAGCAGCCGTGTCCAAAAACAGAGCGCGGCGTGCTGCAAGATGTATCAATTAGCTCCTTCCCAGGTCCTTGAATATGGAAGGTTCAGGAGATTGTTGCGTCAGTCAAAAAACAAACCACCACAACATTATAAATATAATGTATATTGGTTCTTTCCTTGTGAGTTGTTGCTATCCATGCCAGTCTAAGAATAGCAACGAAGATTTTCTGATCTGCTCGTCTTCGCCTTCTCAGACCGTGTTGATTCCCTGGGTGCTGACTGAAACACACACCTATTACTCTTACTTCATTCACACTTTCAACACCATATTCACTTTCCAACACTTCCATCCACACAGTCCTATCTGATCCTCAGACTTCCCCCCCCCTTTGCTGTCCACTTGAGCTTTGAGTGAGCTGGCAAAGGTTCAGGTATCTGGAGAAACATATTTTATTTCCATTTCCCTTTTAAAGTCAGATTTATCAAACCAGAGTGGCAGTCACAAGGGGGTGCAGGCAGCAGAAAGCACTGTGCCTCTGACTAGTGCCCCCAATATCTTGGGTCTGTGTCTCAAGTGTCCATTGAATTTGAGGATGGCAAAGTGGTGCAGTGCATGTTGGGAATGGATGGCTCTCTGGGGGATGGAAAAGGGCCATCTGTCTAAGAACTACTCTGTCCTAGTGCCGTATCTGATCTGTGGGAGACAGAGTGTATTAGCACTGAATAATGGCCTCATACTGCTTGACCAGCTTCCTGCTCTCCGCTGTGATAGTTCCCTCCAGAGGGGGAATTTGTCGGGGAGGATCATACTGGGAGGTTCTCCCTCGATGAAGACTCCCGGCCAGACACGATGAGGCCCGAAAAATTCCCCTGTCTGCCATGCTCAGAGCTCCAATGGTGCATGGGAGTCCTGGGGATTAAAAACTTTTGCATGGGTTGTAGCTTAATCTAAACTGCAGAAAAGAATGGAGGTACAACTGTAAGTATCAAAAGTTATTAGCCTGTCCTAGAAGTGTCTGGATATTATTTCACCCTTTTGTGGATTAGAGAAATTGAGAGTGCGAGGGGTGAAAGAAAGACTGAGAAAGTGGTTTTATTAGCCTCCTTCAGCCTCCGTCTCCAACTATTCTATGGTTTGACAAACTGAAAGGAAAAGTCATCTGTCATTGCTTCTTAGTCCTTGATATCCTGGGGAGAGCTCTGATTCTAACATTGATCCACTCTCATAACAATGGAGGTGAAATCCCTTTGTGGGTGCAAAAGCAGACCTGCCTTCGCCGTGCACCTACAAAATCAAATACAAACCTTGTTTTCCTCAATATTGCAGCTCCCCTTTTCTTCTTCAAAAGGGCAGAATCCATCAAAAAAGCAACATCTCTGTTTTGCCACCTGTGAGGTCGTGTGTGTTGTACATCCATTTCATTTCCCAGTACCATTACAAGATTCAGAGTCGACCAATTCCCCTTGCTATCGATTTCATTCCATTTATTCTTTGCTTGGTTTTTTAAAACCTCCCCCACAGAGAATAATCTCTTGACAAATCACCTCAGTATTACACTTCAACAAGGCCATGCATGATTTTATGAGAATAATTGATCATTTGGTGGTTTTATTATAATGTACAAAGCTAGCAAATGAAAAATATAATTGATTCTAACGAGGACAGCAGCTTTTCATACACTTTTAAATGCAGCAACATTCACCTTGGATTATAGTTGATCGTGTTTTAATGAAGCCATTTCCTTTAATGTATCTGTGTGGTTGTTTTTTAAGTCAAATAGTATAATGGAAATAATCTGTAGGTGCAGTCTAAGTGGTGTGTTTGTCTGGCAAAACATATACACCTACGTGTATACAGCTATCTGCAAAGATATTTTTGCACTCGTGTGAAAGGTGGAAAGATGTTCTATTTGTAAGGCTGCTTTAGAAAGTATTGATCCCTCTTGACATTTTCTGTATTCCTTGCTGTTGCAGCTTGGATTTAAAACAAATGAAATTATTTTTGTAGTTGTGGTGGTAGTGTAGTTGTGTAATTTTCTGGCACTAACCCTCACAAAACAGCCACAGTAAAAACACAGGAACTGTTAGCAAATTTACTGAAAATAAAATGCAGAAATGCCTTCCCTGCAGATACTCAAGTTCTATCTTCAAGACATTCTACTGATTTTCAATGAAAATCAACTCTAGGGTTTTTCTTTAAAGGGCCACTCAAAAACGTCTGTTTTTAAAACTGTTCGTGTTCATCTTTTACCATTTATCGATCCACTGGTGTACAGACCATAGCATTCTGAAAGATATTATTCTCAAAAAATCTAAAGGTGATCTTTTGCTTGTTGGATCATAAAACATATCTTTGCTTGTCTTGCATGCTTGCTGAGTTCGGCCAGGTTAGCAGCTCCAGCAAAAGTGTGTGTAGATCTGTGTTTTTACTTCTTCCACCAATGTTCCTT
>OMOW01076110.1:3633-17350 GCA_900312555.1 Lamprogrammus exutus
GGATTACGTTTGGGTTGATTCAGTTAAATGGATCATGTTTAGTCATTTAGATCAAGTTGTTAATTCTGTGTGTAATTAATAATAAGTAATTAATGCACTGAAGAAAATGTGCAGAGCAGCTGAAATGAAAGAGAAAACCTGGAGGTCAAGCACAGCATTTACAAGGATAGCATAACTGTATATAACAAAGCTATACGTACTGCTAGAAATGCCTATTTCTGTAGAATTGTTACTCAAAATAGTGGAAACTCCAGGATTTTGCTCTCTACAATTGACAAACTATTAAATCCTGCACTGGCCTCAGATCTATACTGCCAAGCTTGTTCTAAAAAATGTGAGGAATTTCCACAGTTCTTTAGTAACAAAGTTAAAACAATATGAGCTGATATTATTACAGAAAGTGGCAACTCAAACTGTCAGACTGCAACAGGCAAGTAAAAATGAATGAATTCACTTAAATTTCTACCAGTGAACTCCACCAAATTGTATATTAAAGCAAATCCTCCACATGCTGTCTTGACCCAGTACTGACAAGATTCCTTAAGTGTGTCTCTGATCACATTCTCACAATCATTAACACATCTCTCAAGACTAAAGTTTTTCCTGGTTCATTGAAAACTGCAGTTGTGCAGTTAAGAAATCTTGACAGGAAGGTACTAAACAATTACAGACCCATATCTAACCTTCCTTTTATGAGCAAGACGCTTGAAAAAGTGGTCTCTACACAAATAACTGACTTCCTAAATGGAAATAATATTTCAGAGAAATTCCAGACAGGTCTCAGAAACAGCTCTCACCATAATAACGATCTGAGACAAGATACCGATGCAAATAGGGTCTCAGTTCTGATTCTTCGAGGTCTCTCTCTAACCACATCTTAAATTGCTTGTTGTCGTTATATTACAGTATGAAAATGAAATGCAAGCCTTGGTGGCTTGCTTGGACCCAAGGCCAAAAAAGATGCAGAAGCCAAAAGTCTTGGATCACTGTTTCCTCAAAAAAAGAAGAAGAGAAGTAACAAGTTTAGTTGTTATCTGGGACTCTGAATTAATCTTTACTTCACACATAAACAAGGTGACCAAAACAGCCTTCTTCTATCTTAGAAATATTGCCAAGTTGGGGCCATTTCTTAACGAGCAAGATGCTGAAAAGCTAATCAACGCTTTCATCTCCAGCAGGTTAGACTACTGCAATGCACTTTTTACTTGCCTTTCCAAAAAGGCTACTAAGAGGCTACAATGTATTTAAAAATCGTCAGAATTCTTTAGAATTGAACAATCTATTCTAAAGTTCTTAAGACATGCATCGATTCAATAATTATAAGTCGATAATTTCTGTAGGAATTCGGCCAAAATCTGATGTGGATGTCAAAAAAACAATACAGTCATTGTCTCACTTGACTGTCTCACAGTTTTCCGCCTCGGTGTGTCTCTGTATCCCAATATGCTGACCTCCTGAATCCAAACTTCAGTAGTCTGAGTGTGCACTGTAGGCAGACTCAGGAAAGTTTGCACAGTTTCGCCCAGGTGAGATGCACTTAATGGTGGTGAAGTAGGTGTGTGTTAGTCTTGGATCTGATGTTGGGCAGGAACTTTTTGTTGCCATATGACAATGTCCTGTCAAAAAGTAAACAAAAGCCACATGTACTTTCTTAGCTGACGATTAAATGCAGTACGCCAAATGAATATCAAAACATTCCTTAAATAGATTGGCATGTGTCACACTGTTCCTCAAGCTGCTGGTCCCACCTGCCATTTAAACATACGGTTAAAGATTCTCAAAATGGGATCTTCATCTGAAATTAAATGGCATAAGCATATAGGACAAAAAATGTGATGACAATTATCTCAAAACAGTTGTCAAAAATATGCAACACCTTTACCAAGTTTTGGAACTCACGATTTCAAAATATTAAATGAAATTAAACATGGAATATTAGGAAAAAATACTGTGTTACCAATAAAGTGAGAGACGTCTCATTTAAAATGATTCATTGTGTTTGTATTTGTATTGTCAGTCAAGTGAGCTAGATTTAGAAAATATATTGATTTAACTTGTGTATTTAGTAACATTGGAAATTAAAATATTATTCATCTATTTGTTCAATATGTCTATGCTAAATATTTTTGGTATGACGATTTTTTTTCAGGACTACAAACATTGACATAAACATAAAGAAAAGGATATTCTATTTTTATGGTGTACGTTTTTTTGCCAAATATATTTTTTTAAATATAAAATTTCACATTCATGAATGCAAATGGACCAAGAAGAAACCAAGCTTTACAAAACTTAGACATTACATAAATACTGAAAGGTGTGAGGAACACCAAGGCAAAAAATGAACTATTCTGAAGCCTAGAAATTCTACATTTTATAATTTGTACACATTTCATGAGACTGTTGCATACCCTATGTATGTACTGTATGTATGTTAATAAGTTTACTTATTATAAAACATTCCCAAAATCATTGTGGAGATTCTCAATTCAGGATGTGGTCCTATTCAGAGTCTGTGTGGGAGGCAGGCCGAGAGAACATCTGGGAACTTTTTGCTGACTCTTACTCCTGGACTTCCAAAATGTGACTCAGACTTAACTTGGCAGCACTCAATTTGCGAGCTTTGCCACACACTCAAGGCTGCAAGCAAGGCTTCTGGCTTGCCTCCCTACGCCCCTTTTCTCCCAAAAACATCAGGAACATGGCGAACATAGTGTTGTCCCGACGGGGGAACAAGGTATGGACTCAATTGCAGCAGATAACACTTAACTGAGGATGTGCAATGAAACTCAGAGTTTGTAAATAAAGCCAAACAATTGTCAAACAAATTGTCCAAAATAGGCTGGGAAAATATTAAATAAAAGGCCTGTCAAGAAAGAGCAGTACAGACTCCCAAAAAGTGTGTCCAGATAAGGTATCACAAATAAGCAGGATTACAGTTAAATCAGGCTAAACAGGCAGGTAGCACACATGGCAGGAAACAGGAAGGAAAATGCTTTGACTAGACTTATACAAAAATAAGGCAAGAAACTAAGAAGTAAAAGTCCCAGGGCACGAGAAATACATGAACACAGGAACACTGGAGACTCATGAATTAACGTCAGGAAACAGGACAGCTAGCTGGTTGTATGCCGTGGGAAGACAGGATCAGGGGCCTACTCTTGGGATGTGGATGAATGAGTTAATAGGATTTAATTGTTGACGATTTGGCATGATCCTGAAATATTTGTTGGAGTTGTTGTCATACCAATACATCAGTAAGCTCAAACCTGCTTGGGAGCAGGCTTATTCAATGTAAACAGGATTAGATCACAGGTTAAAACATACACAGTTCAACAACTCTGCCCAACTCTGTTTCTAAGAGAACAACACATTGACGTCGATGCACTAATAAGGGCATTTCAAATTCCATGGTTTTTGCTCAATCGCCAAGATCCCATTGCCTTTACAGATACTGCACTGTAGATAGGTATCACTTCAGTCGGGAAGGAATCTTTAAAAAAAAAAAGTCTCTGCTTTCTCCGTAGTTGCTTTGCAAATATGAATAGGAAAAAAAAAAAAAGAAAAGTCAACTATTTGCGCTGCGTTGCCTATTACTAATATTGATATTAATGGTAAGGGAAGTAACACTAACACACAATATTTCTGTATTTAACCCACATAGGACCTGTTCCCAGGTCCTATGTGGGTTAAAGCTAAAGCAGAATATAAAACATGGATATCATCACAAATTGAATTTTAACATCTTAGAACTCGGCAGTCATATTATGAGCAGGCAGATAAATCTAGAGGGCTTCTTGCTTCTAAACGGAAGCAATCTGAATATCTTACGAGCATTGATGCAGGAAGGGATTTTGCTGGCAACCTCTGTACCACACCCACTTATATTAAAATGACCTATGCAGATATATTCCAGTGAAGCTACAGCTCAGGTGAAAATAATTCTGCGTTTTCCAGACCATTGTGCAAGTTATCATCCCTTATCATGATTAAATTCTGATTTAATGGACCTTGCTAGGGCTAAATATATGCGGTCAGTCGCTGGTACACCCCAACCAAGTTGGTTTCCTAAAAGGCCATGATGTCTCAGACAATATTAGACTACTTTTGAATATTATTCACAACATATCCAATAACTCAGCATCATGTGCATTAGGGTTGAATGGAATTATCTATGCTTAATATTGAAAAAGTGGGTTCAGCTATACCTTTGTTAACTCCATCAAAGCTCTTTATTCCAATCAGACTCCTTTTGTACAGACTGGGCATACTTTTCCAGATCACATGGTAAAACAGAGAGGCACACAGCAAGGCTGCCCTCTTTCTTTTTGCTCTTTATCTGGAACCGCTACCACAAGCAATTTGACAAAGCACATGCATCACTCCTATCTTGGAAGGCAAAACTTGTCATTACATCTCTCTTAATGCTGATGACATTCTTTTATATTTATCCAATATTCCTACCTCTGCCCCCAATGCCCTGCAGATAGTTCAGAATTGTGGTGCCATCTCAGGTTATAAAATCTCTTGACCATGCAGCACCTAGAAGTCATCAACTTGTGTCCTCTTCAAATTTACCATACAATTAAACGTTCACCTATTTAAGGCTAAAAGTTAGAACTACGTGTAAGGACATAGACAAAATAAACTACACAGCAACATTGGAATCAATGAAGTTAGATTTGGAACAGTTGTCTTTGTCTACATTTTCCGTTCCAGTGAGTCTTTGACAGTAAAATTCTAGATTTGGTTCTTAAAAGTGACTTTGCCGAGGGAGTCATCCATACGGAATCTCTTGTCGACATTGTTTAGTCATACTCATATCCATATATGTTTGAATTTTTAATTCTAAAAGTGTCACTACGTCATCTACATTAGTGGCATTTAAGACATCATCACAGTGTCCTATAAAGATGCCCGATAGAGGGCTTGTTTTGGATGTTGTCTACAGTCCCTTATCTGCACCTTCGTGATGAATTGGCCTACGCTTTATCCTGCCTGAAAAAGTTGCGCCTTAATGAACCATTTTTTCATTAGAGCATGGCAGGGGAAACACTCTCCGAAAAGATCTGCTAGGTTTGTGCCGCAGTTGTCAAGGTGCAATTCTCCTCTAGCTGGGAAATCCACCAGGGCTTTCCAGCCTCACAATGCTTGAAGATGCTGTATGTGCAGTTGGTTTAGGTCCCCCCCACATATCAGTACAGTGTTAGGGTGTTTTTCTAAAGCTGCATTCACTATACTAATCAGATCAGTTTATTAAATCTGCCTCTTGATATTTAGGTTTAAGTGCTTGATAAAGACCGCACACATATAAATGATGATTGGAGGGCAGTAAAAAAGTCAGGCCTATTTATTCATAATTGCTAGAGTGATATATATCCAAAAGTGTCAGGTTGTTTCTAACATAAACAGCCACTCCACCTTTTTTCCACATGTCCAGTCTCAACCAGCCTCTGTCCCCTCTGTATACTGGGCAACTTTGGATGTTCACTACTACGCATCTGGGGCCTCATTTATAAAACATTGCGTAGAATCCCAACTAAAAAAAGCACACGCTGAAAACCGAGAAATGGTGTACCCAAAGAAAAAGTCAGATTTAAAAAGCCGTGCACACGCACACCTATATGCCATTTCCCTTTTATAAATCACAACCGTCGTGAAAAAATTTGCACATGCAAAAAACTCACATACGGCCCACTACACTCCCACAACTAGCCATAAACGGTCAATGCAAATGAGGCAATGCATATTGAAATGAGCTAGTAATTCAGAATGGCGACGTCTGAACGGAAGACCAAAAGAGAAACTTTGCAGAGGCAGAAATTTACGTACTTGCGCAAGGTGGAAATGAAAACAAATGTTTTGATTTTGTCAGCTATAGCAGTGGGATAACAAATAAAAAATAAAAAGTTGAGTGAAATTATAATGAGTTGAGAGGGAGAATGCTGCTGCCGCTGTTACTGAGAATGATCAGATAATGAAGTTTATTGTTCTGTTGCCTCTTTAAAAGATGCAGCATAACTTCTTCTTCTTTTTGTGCATGTGGAGGATCTGGACGACGGTGCTCTCTCTTTAGATTCAGGAGAGTTAGCGTTTCAGCAGCTCTGTGGGCTCACACCACGGGTGTCACTGCACCTCTCATCTGCGTTCAGAGGGTTTGGAAACGGCTATCACACAGGGATTTAACTGAGATGATCTATGCAGTAAGTTATCAATAAAAACAGTAAATCAGAGATTGGCTTCATTCACTGCCTGTCCATCGGTGTCGCAAGATCCTCCTGTCTCCAAAAAGTGCGTACGCATGTGTGAAAGTTGCCGTACCGGTGCGCACATTCTCACATAAAGTTTGTCTTTATAAATCCCTACGTTTGCGTAGAGAGAGTGGCATACGCAAGTTGCAAGCCCCGTTTTGTGCATATGCAACGGTTATAAATGAGGCCCCAGGTGTGTCAGATGAGAGATGAGTCTCTGTAATGATACATACACCTATATCATTGTTGTTTATGTATGCTTCAATTGAAACAGAGGCTTTAACTCAATTTCTCATTTTCACCAAACTACCTATGTTAAGGAAGAGATATTTTGGAACACCAAAGTTGGCCCTGCCATTAGTGGATTGTTTCACAATTATGTTAGAAGGACAAGGTATGTTAATTAGGCCAGGACACAAAGTCTGTTGTCATCAACATAGCTGCCTTCTATGACTTCAACAGGCTTGTTCTGTGGAGTCCATGCTGCTAGGCCCAGTGGGCCTATTTTTCCTGCCCCCTCGCTTACCACAATATCAATATAAGTAATCCCACATTTTTAAAGTCTTTTAAGAACCGACACCCCTTACACAGATGGTTTGAATTAAAACGTATCATCGTACATCAATCTGCCACCGTCTAACTGGCTGGCATAGCTCAGCACTCCAGCCTCAGGGTGAAGTTTATACTGAATGTAGTCACTGTAGTCTCACCCTCAGATCCTGGGTTTATAGACACCACCAGGTTGTGGCCCGGCACCATCAGGTATTCGACTGCTCCCAACAGATCCCCAGCACATCCAGGAGTCCAGGAGCTTGCCCTTGCCTTCATGCAAAAACTAGAAATGGCATGCATGGAAAGCACGCCAATCTAAGTGGGGGCTTCCCCCAAGTCGTCCCCTCCCGATCCGTGACCTTACGTTCCCCAGTTGAGCCAGGACCCACGCAAAGAATCAGAAACATAAAACACACATTGCTGACAAGACTGCCAAGATTGACAAGATTGACAACGCTGTGGCAGCCATTATCGGCACCTGTGGACCACCAATGTCTGTGCCCTTGAGTGCCTTCTATTTGTTTTTCAAAGGCTGTATGCAAATAAAGTTAAGCAACCAAAATCAGCACTAGCATCTTTATGGGCTGAGATTATAGGGAAATATTGTTGGTGAGTCTACCTGTTACACAGCAGCTCTATCTTGCTGGTTCGGTCTTTCTCCATCTTGCTGTAAGCCTCCCGGTGCTTCTTCGCTTCTTCCTCCAGACTCTGGCCTGCCCTTGCCTCTGCATCCTTCACCTGCTCCTCCAGCTCATGTACCCTGGAAAGAATACACATGCATGCATGCACACATGCAAGTGCAAATGCAGCACGTGTGTGTGTGTGTATGTGTGCCTTCCTACCTGTGGACAAGTTGTGTGTTCTCCTGTTTGAGTTTAAACTTAATGTCTCCATTGGCCCGACTGTCACTTTCCAACTCTGTCACCTTCTTCTCTAGATAACTTACCTGAGGGAGACAAACAGCCTTTCAACTCATTCTGCAGCACATGAGGGACACCTCAAGTTGAACTATGCAGATGTGTTAATTCTGATGTAAATAATGAAGCTGAGAGAACATGGACATTTTTCGTAACGTGGTAGCAACTCAGGGCATTCTCTGAGAATCCGCTTTGTTGGATACACCAACTCATTAAAGAAAACAGCCATGGATGATAAATTGTCTGCAAAGTGAGGGGGTCAGAGTGACGATATGTAAGACCAACTGTTGTCTGTAAATGTATAATTTTTGACAATATAAATAAATTAAGCTATGGTTGCTGAATCAGCATCAGTAACCCCAGTGAAGTTAAAAACCAGGTTTGTTCACGCAAAATCTAACCCCAACGATAACCATGACCGTAATCGTATCCCTAACTAAAACCATAACCCTAACCTTAATCCTCAACTGAAGCTAATAAATGTTGAAAACTCTGGCCCAACACAGAGAGCCGCTATCTCCCATGTCTCCACCCTGTCAAGTAAGGTGGGCGATCTAAGCTCACAAACTTGATATACCATATACCATAGAAGCATAAATAACATTCATTCATTATAAAGCTGGTGGGGGTAAAAAAGCATCATCCTGACACAGACTGGAACCCTGGAACCTCTGAGTCTGACACTCTACCAACTGAGCTATCGGTAGCTGCAGAATCATGATGCTCATGCCCTTTTAGGTAGTATAGACAGTACGGGAGTCTGTGTCGGTGCCAGTTCAGAAGTCACTGCATTAAATAAAAATATTATAATAAAAATTGTAGCCGTGATGTTTCAGGAGGAGCAATGTCATGCACACTACTGAACTCAGCAAACAATGGCAATCCAGTGCAGCCTGTTGCTGACAGTTCTGACCAATGCAGACTCTGCTTAAATAAATGCTAGCAAAAAATAAATAATTTGGCAGTAAGGGCCATATTTACTAAGACTTTAGTAACATTTTCTTATGAAGTTTGCTGCTTTGTTCAGGAAGAGCTAAGCTGCAATTCCTTGGCTGCAGGTGCTTTGCGTCCAGGTTTGGTATCAGTTAATTATTAGTAAAACTTACATTAGCATTTTTTAAAAAGCCACTTAGAGGGTTTTTTAACGGTATTAAAATATAAATAATCACTATCATCAGAAATAAATTAAAACTGGATGATAAAGAGGATTTCCAGGTTGCCTGAAATAAAGACCACAACCCAGACTGCCCACTGAGTGGTGCTGTAGCACTGGACAAATTGAGGGGATAGGAAGGAGGATGGTTAGTATCTGCTCTACTTTGGACGAGGCTAACAGCTATGATTTTATGAATAAACACCGGATTTGCACAAAAACTGACATGAAAGCACAAAACACCTAAAGGTAACTTTTTGTGGTGACAAATCTGAGGTGTCTTTATCGAGTGTGAAGTCATAATACAAGCACCTTTTTTTTTTCACTGTGGGGCTCCAGAAGAAAAAAACACTATTTTAAAGACTGACTGCCAGAGTAAGGCACCAAGAAGATCAACAGGTGCACTCTGTGGAAAAATGCATAATGGGAAGGGTGCTAGTTTGAGAAATGGCTTATGTAAAAAAATGAAGAAAAAAAAAAAATGAAAATTAGCTCTTTGGTTTTTACTTTGTTTTTGGAGGCCTATAAAATTGTCAAGGGGTGAGCTGTGTTTTGATCTGCTGGTCTAACAGGGTCTTTGGGAACATATTATTTGCAATGTCACATGGAAAGGATTTGGGCTTCATCAAAATAACGCAAGAAAAAAAAAATGTTATCAAAGTTGAGACAGGTTTTTCAATTTGCCCCATATACAGTACCCAGTATGAGTGCATGTACTGTATGTGTGTGTGTGTGTGTGTACTTTCTCTGTGATGTCCAGGTCACAGGAATCAATGCTGTCTGTGAATAGATCCTCTGTGCTGCTGGCCTGACTGGGACCAAACACACAGTAGTTGGCCTGGAACAGCTGGCTGCATGGAGGTGAGAACACATATGTCATATGATCAGTTTTTAAATAGTTTAGCTTCTGTTTTGTTCAAAAGTGTATGGCATGTATGTGAAGATTTTCAATATCAACTGTTTTTCTGTGTTCTTTCATGTGCTGCCTTCTTAGTCAGGACTACATTGGAAAGAGACTTATTCCTTAACACTGACTACCGTAGTTCATAAGGGTATTTTCACACCTAGGTGGTTTAGTATGGTTCAATATGGCTAGTGTTCGTTTCCTGCATGAGTATGGTTTATTTGTGCAGGTCTGGACGCAGCAATTACACATGGCTGTGGAATTTACTCTGGAGCGGTTCATTTGTGGTGTGAACATGATCCACAGTAGTTCAAAACCAACTACAGGACCATCTATTAATTGATCTAGAACCAGAGAGGGCTGTGTGAGGTTAACACATTAATAAAACGTAAGTACAGAGCTTTGATTATCCAAATCAAAAGGATGTTGTGTATGTAGCATATTGAGCCTACTTGACATATCCTCAGATGAACATGTTGAAGGTTAGCATGTGGTTGTATGTACTCAATATGAGCTCCATTCTCCTGTTCAGCCATCTGAAGGTAGCACATCTTGTTCACATCATGTGAAGCTAAATGTGGTTTTCCACATTTTCTTCAAGTCAAATTTAGCTTCTGCTGCCATAGTTTGGTTTCGAAATATGGACAAAATGATGGCTATGACTAGGAAAATATCCCAGTTCGGTCTTGTGAGTTATCCTTGCATAGAAATTTTTTTCCTGTTTTGTTTTTGTCACTCCCGACATACATTTCTAACAATGAGTAGAGCAAATGTTCTTACATGTCTTATGCTGATATACTTTGATTTGCTTGGATTTTTTCCAAACTAAGTGATAAGTGCTATATTCATCCAGGCAAAGCAAATGACCCACTGGAGTGAAAGCACCCTAAAGGTAAACAAAAATTCCAGAATGAAACATGAGTAGGAGTTCATGGTTAGTGTCGTCATGTCACTCACCGTCCAAATGCTGTGCTGGAAATCTTTCTATTAGGGCTGAAAAATAAAAGAGAAACTACTTTAGTGAAGTGTGCCTCAACACCTCTACTACACTAATGTGACTACTATTACTTGTACTACTACTGTCATTGCAGCTTTCAGTACTGCTAGTACTGTACTACCAGTTGTACTACTTACTACCACCACTAATTGCATTGCAGTCAAATGTTCTCTCTTCTTTCCTTGCTTACCATATTTTTTTTTACATTGTGTGTTGTGTCAACTGAATATGCTGCCAGTTTGGATGAAAAGAAAAAAGAGACAGGGTGTCCTGGTGTCCTACTGGCCTAGATGTGCACTACTGATCTCAATTCAAGCCGCCCTTTGTTTCCTGTCACTCTTCACTGGAAACTACAAACACCAATTCCAAAAAAGTTGAGAAAGTGTGTAAAATGCAAATAAAAACAGAAAGCAGTGATTTGAAAATTCTCTTTCACCTATACTTAATTGAAAACAGCACAAATACAAGATAAATAATGTTTTAACTAATTGATTTTTCTTCTTTAAAAAAAAATAAAAATAGACTCATTCTAAATTTGATGGCTGCAACACATTACAAAAACGTTGGGACAGGGGCATGTTTACCACTGTGTGACATCATCTTTCCTTTTAACAACACTCAGCAATCCTTTGGGAACTGAGGACACTAATTGTTGTAGTTTTGAAAGTGGAATTTTTTTCCCATTCTTGGGACTTCACCTGTTCAACAGTCTGGGGTCTCTACTGTCCTATTTTGCGCTTCATAATGTGCCACAGGTTTTCTATGGGACACATGTCTGGACTGCAGGCAGGCCAGTCTAGCACCAGCACTATTTTGCTCCGAAGCCACGTTGTTGTTACATGTGCAGAATGTGGCTTGGCACTGTCTTGCTGATATAAACAGGGACGTCCCTGAAAAGGACGTCATCTAAATGGCAGCATATTTTCTTCCAAAATGCATATGTACTCTTCAGCATTAATGGTGCCTTCACAGATGTGCAAGTTACCCATACCATGGGCACTAACACACCCCCATACAATCATAGATGCTGGCTTTTGAACTTTGCATTGGTAATGATCTGGATGGTCCTGAGAACACGATGTCCATAATTTCCAAAAACAATGTAAAAGGTTGACTGGCCAGACCACAACACACGTTCCCACTGTGCATCAATCCATTTCAAATGCGCTTGAGCCATGAGAAGTTGGCTGCGTTTCTGGATGTTGGTGATATATGGCTTCCTCTTTGAGTAGTACAGTCTTTACTTGCATTTGAAAATGCAGCGACAAACTGTGTTTACTTACTAATGGTTTTCCAAAGTATTCCCGAGCCCATGTGGTGACATGCATCACAGAAGCTTGCCGGTTTTTATTGCAGTGCCATCTGAGGGCTTGAAAATCAAGAAAATTCAGTAGTGGTTTTCGGCCTTGACCTTTATGCACAGAGATTTCTTCTGATTCTCTGAATCTTTTATTAATATCATGGACTGTAGATGGTGAAATCATTAAATTCCTTGCAATCATGTGTTGACAAATGTTGTTGTTAAACTGTTGGCATATTTGCTCATGCAGTTTTGCGCAAATTGGTGAACCTCGAGCCATCCTTGCTTGTAAATGGCCCAGCCTTTCATGGATGCTCATTTTATAGCCAATCATGATTGCATCACCTGTTTCATATTAACTAGTTTACCTGTGGAATGTTGTTTTTTTTTTGTTTTTTTTTTAACATTCCTCAACGTTCCCAGTCTTAAGTTGCCCCTGACCCCTTGTGCCCCTGTATAATGACTGTATATTTACAAAAAAAAAATAAAGTTGATCAGTTAAAACATGAATTATCTTATATTTGTACTGTTTTCAATTAAGTATAGGTAAAAAGGAATTTTCAAATTACTGCATTCTGTTTATTTGCATTTTACATGCTGTATCAACTTTTTGGGGAATTGGAGTTTGTATCCAACAAAGACAAAATGGCAAAAAGATAAAAAAGGTTCATATGTCATGTACACAGTTAAATTTGTACAATGTGCCCAAGCCTTAAGGGAATAAATGCCCATGCAATGTAAGCATAATGAAAAGCTGGAATAGGGGCTATTTATTAATTTAGGGCTGTATTCCCAGCTGAGATACACGTACGTACGTGGGATTTAATACCAAAATTACGCTCTTCCGTATTCAAACTTCAGACGTACCGGAGGTCTTAAGCACCTCCAAGGTGAGTTATGCGAAAGGGGTGGAGTTTCCCCAAAAAGAGAAGTGCCTGCATGCAGTTTGTGGGGTTAGCTTTACAGACATAGTATAGTGCGTATTCTATAATCTGTAGGTAATTATGTGTGTGTTCCATTGTGCGTTTCTGTGTTCTGCAGCCACCAGAATAGATCAATTTTCTTTATCAGTAAGTATTGATTGATTGGCTTGATTTTTGGTGGTGAACATTGTCATAAAAACATGTGGGTTTAGATTCATGTACTGCACATAGCATAGTGCATATTGTGCCTTGCGCCATCGACTACCTGACTGTAATTACAAGGACGATTTAACTTGTTATAATAAAGCAAAACATGCGTGAAACTTAATTAGCACATACTGTGAACATAACAGGCTTGATCTTTGCAAAAAAGATTGTCAAAGAAACAGAAAAAGCTGACAGTGTCACATGTGTCTTGATTATTAGGGGTCCAAGCATGAAGTGCTGGAGCCCTATTGTTTTTGCTCGGATTTTTATTATTATAATATTATTATTATTATTATTATTATTATTAAAAAATTAAAAAAAATTAATTAAATTAAATTAATATTAGTATTACTAAAAATGTAAAGGTGCTTAGTAGTATTGGAATAAGTTCACAGTATTTTATTGCTGCTTCAGCAATTAACGATTTTTATATTGATTCTTATTATTATAATGATTATTACAACTGTAAGCCATTCGGATGCACAAACTGAGATTGCTTCAAAGTGAGAACAT
>OMOW01076171.1:0-10075 GCA_900312555.1 Lamprogrammus exutus
ATTGTTGTCTGTCATTCAAAAGTGACCTCATAAAATCAGATTAGAGAGAACTTTGATTCGGTTTCATTTTTAAATGGGGGTTCTCCACACTGATATATATCCATTTAGATAGATAGATAGATAGATAGATAAATACTTTATTCATCCCGAGGGAAATTCAGGATTTCATTGTGTTGTCATTCTCTGCAATGCACTGTTCACTATATATTTTAGAATCTACATGGATTACAATGCTACTACACCTCTGGAGCCAGAAGTGATCCAGGCCATTTCTACAGCCTTACAGGAAGCCTGGGGAAACCCTAGTAGCAACTATGTAGCAGGTGAAGATCACTGCAATTCTTGACCAGTATGCATCGTATTACTTTTTACTTGTAAAAGGAATTACAAAGACATTTGAAGTGTGACAAATAGTACAAAACGTGACAAATAGTACAAAACATTTTTTAATCTTAAGGTGTCAAGGCTAAAGCTATCATCAATCAGGCCAGAGAGAATGTGGCAAGAATGGTTGGAGGTAAAGCAGAGGACATCATTTTCACTTCGGGTGGAACAGAGGTAAACATTAATGGTGGTACACAATTGTGCTTTATTTGAGAAAATCTACCACTGTTTTGTATGAGGAAAAACACAGCAGCGGATACTGTATACATCTCACAACACATAATCACGATCTCATGATTGCACCAGTTTGTAGAATTGTTTGCTTAAAGCAGGTCAACCTTGTTTCAGGCCAATAACCTGGTGTTCCACACTGCTTTGGAGCACTTCAGGCAAAGCTGCAGGACTACAGAGGGAGAGGAAAGGGAGAGGAATTGCCAGAATGGAAGTGTTGGCATTCCTCACATTATCACCTCTAATGTGGAACATGACTCGGTCAAACTAGCAGCTGAGCAACTGCTTAGAGATGGCAAGGCAGGTAGGAGGACCTGTTTTACACACAGATTTAATTCAGATTCTAAGAGAATAATGTCATTTTATTCAACAAATTATCATTTTAAACATTGAATACAAACATTAGTTTTCACTCCTAATGAACTTGTTCGTGCATTGAATGTAATCTCAAAGCCAGCTATGTTTTTGTCACAGATGTGACATTTGTGGCTGTGTCCAAGGTGACAGGCCATGTGGAGGTGGAGGATGTTATTTCTGCAGTGCGTCCCAACACTTGTCTCATCTCCATCATGTTAGCCAACAATGAGACTGGAGTCATTATGGTAAGAGGAGAGTAATAGGAATATAAGTATTTGTTTGATTTATTTAAGCATCTAATCTAATAACATGCTTTCATCATTAATTAAAAACAAAATATCTGTACCATTTAAGCCTTTGGGACCTGAAGATGGCGAGCCCAGTCAGTTGGTCTGTCTTTTGATAAATTTCAAAGCAAAGTATTTAGACAGTCAGATTGCCATCTAATTTGGAATAGATGTTCATGGGCTCAAGAGGATGATTCCTAATGATTTTTGTGATCCCCAAATATTTTTCTAGTATCACTATCACTTTAAAATATGTGCTTCACCACTTTGGTCCATGGTAAGGCATCTCAAAAACTGGGCAGATGCCTATTGCTATTGCTGTGGTTACTCACGGTTCCAAGAAGATGAACGTTCAAGATTTTAGTGGCTCCTTGACATTTGTTCTTACGCCACCATCAGGCGAGAATTTCCACTTGTACTCACATATTGTAAAAATGTAATGGTCTGACAATCATGCTCCTCAGAGAATGAGCCTTTTCCACTTTAGACAATCATGAGCTTTCCTCTAGTACTGTCAATTCTACACACATACAGTAGCTCATTATCTCCTAGGCAGGGTTCTATGGTATCTGACGAGCATCATGTTCTGAAGTGAATAAACCCTTTTGGTTTTAATGACACCTCTAACTCCACCATGTTACCAACACCTCTTGCAAGACAGAGTTGCTCACCTTGCTCACTTTGTGCAGTAATTTAATATTGTGGGGTGAAATGAGCAATGCCACGTCTAACAGCTGTTAATTGGGGTTTAGACTTTTTATATCTGACACCTAAAAAGTATTGGAAATGCTTTATTTTAAAATACACTAAATGAGGATTTAGATCCTTTTGAATGACATTGTAAAAAGTCATCAGTTATTTCTATCAGTCAGTCCATTACATTTACCTTAGCTGATAATTATGTGCCATATGTCAAATATTGAGGTGAGCGCATGTACATTATGAATTAATTCTTAAATTCAAGCTAAACAAAAAAACGCACTTCACTTTATGGACAGTTCTGTGTATATGACCCATGAATGCTCAAACGTGTCTATCCTGCTAGCCATTACAAGAGATCTGCCTGAGAATCCAATTTCTCAACAAGCTGCGTAAGGAGCCCAGAATCCTGCTCCACACTGATGCTGCCCAGGCTCTGGGGAAGATCCTAGTAGATGCCTGTGAACTGGGAGTGGATTACCTCACAATTGTGGGACACAAGGTCAGGATTATGTTGTATAAAATATCTTGACATGGCATTAGAGAAGTTGAAAAGGAAAGGGGAACATGTATCAGTGACATGTTTTGTTTTATTTTTAGTTCTATGCACCCCGGATTGGTGCCTTGTATGCAAATAGCCCTGGAACAAAAACACCCTTGTATCCAATGCTGTTTGGAGGAGGACAGGAGAGGAACTTCAGACCAGGGTAATGTTCTACACTGCCTCACCTGGAGAATCATTAGAAAGATGTGTGCATGTAAGAATGACTAACAGATCTTAAACTATGATGGTCTCACTTCTTTCTCTCTAAAAATGACAGCACTGAAAACACACCGATGATAGCTGGTCTGGGAAAGGTAGGTCTTCTGCTTCGTGTGTCAGTTTGAAACATTTCATGGGAAATTTAGACTGAATTATAGTTCACTGTAAATGAGATTTTTCAGAGTTAATTATATTGGTATTACTAGTATTTATGGATATTATATTATGTGTCTATCAGGCTGCAGAGCTCGTGACCTCCAATCTGTGCGATTATGAGCATCGAATGCAAAGTATCAGGAGCTACTTGGAAGAACAACTAAAGGTAAATCAGGTTTCATTTAGAGAGAATTAACATATTGTAAAATTGTGACTGTTTGTTACCAGTGGAATTGTGGTTGTTGTAATATTAATTTTAACTGGGGGTTGTATCATGTTGCTCATATGTATGACTGACATTTCAGGCTGTCTTCAAGGAGAAGGTCCACTTCAACAGTCATTTCCCTGGTTCTGATGTCCTTCCAAACACATGTAATGTGTCCATCCTGGGCCCAAGATTACAAGGTGATGTCATGACTCTTCCCTCTGTATCCTGTGACTGTTTGGACCTGCCACTCCTCTAACCCTACACCTATGCCCCTCAGAGGCAGGTCATGAACTGTACACAGCTATTTGTAAAGTACAAAGGCTTTTAATGATTAATCTCTCTCCCCCGCTTTAGGTTGGAAGGTATTATCCAATTGTAAGAGGTTGCTTGCCAGTGTTGGTGCTGCCTGCCACTCAGACATTGGAAACAGGTAAAGAATTCTTTCGCCTGGTGTGCCTTTGTCTGCACCCAAAATCACTGAATACTGTAAGTTAAATATGCGCTGTGCTGTGTCCGTCCATCAGGCCTTCCCATATCTTGCTGAACTGTGGCGTTCCCTCAGAGGTGGCAGCTAATGCCTTGCGGCTGAGTGTGGGTAGGGGAACGTCAAAAGCAGATGTTGACGCAGTAGTGAAAGACTTGAAGGACACTGTGCAACTGCTGCAAGAAATGGACTGATGGTATTATGTAAACTACAGACATGGGTCAAATGTGGATGTACAGAAAGCATTAGGAATGCATTGTTGTTTTCTGTTGCAGTAACAGCTCATGTAAAATGAATGAAATATATAATATAAATAATAAAAGGGAAGTACCTGCAGTGACCTGAGGAGTCATGTTGTGGAGGGATGAATTGCTTTATTCTGCTGAAAGACCGTCATCAGCTTTCATCATGTCATGTGAGTATTTAATCAGCTAATTGTCCCTGTGGAGGACAGGAGAAATGTAGAAGTGTTATTGATATAAAATATTTACATAAACAGTATTTTTTCACTTAAAACTAGACACCTGAATTAGGAAACCGTCTAATATCCTATGTTGATTCTAATGTTGCAAATTTAACCGCTGTTTCCTCCTCACAGGGTTCAGAATGAATTTTTAAAATAATTGTAAAAAATAACACTCATTGTAATCCACCATGCCTCTGTGCTGACTTCTCCCATTACTTAAGTTTCCGTGCTGCCTCAGCTCCCCCATCTCCAGTGAAGCGTGGGTGCCTGTGCCAGCATATGGTCATTGCCACACAAAAGAGAGCAGGAGGCCATGAGTGCTCTGCATCCACCCGTCTTTCATTACCTTTCTATCTCACTGGCTCTGACCCCCTCCTCTCTCCTCAACAGTCAACATGCTGGCCAGCTGGCTCCTGCTCAGGTGTCGCTTTTCTGGCATGGGAGGAGGCAATGAGTGCATGCAATTTTATATTTGCAATTTTGTCAGTTTGTGCATGAGAGATGGTAACCTACTGTGAACCAGGGAGCTCCTGGGAGCCTGTTCAGTCTGCATTAACCAGCTCATAGGGCCGATGATGGTGCTTCACCGGGCCATCCAGGCGGCCAGGGCAGGGGATCTCTCAACCTTGAGGGACCTAGCATCCTCTGGTCACCTCTCACAAGCCATCATAGATGCCCAAGGTGCTGGCCCAGTGCACCATGCTGCACGGTGTGGACGCCTGGAATGCCTGCATTTTCTGGTCAAAGAGTTTGGGCTGAGAGCTGATGCAAGGGCCTTGAACAGGGCTACACCAGCGCATGATGCAGCAGCTACTGGCCACATGCAGGAGCTTCAGTGGCTGGTGGACCAAGGCGGCTGCAACATTGAGGTAAATCTAACCACTGAGAGCAGGCTGCACAGAGAACAAATGAGCCCAAGATCTCTGATCCCCAGAAGAGATGCCACATGTTCAGCTTTTGTGTTAATTTCTGACTCTGTTAAAATTTAAGCAGTAGCTTTAAATGGTCATCAAACTGATCCCAGAGTGGGGTTACATCACTGCAGTTGTAAAAGGTACTGTACGGTACCTTTTCAGATGTATTACCAGCTGATTACATCATATGGTGTTGACTTACTTGGTATCCGTTAGTATTGTGTAGCAACTGTAATTATGTCCAGATGCTTCAGAGGCACTCCCACTGAGGATAGCTATTAGTGAGAGTTACGTTTACCTTTGTAATAGAAGAACATAACCTAATTTGCAGATTGCAGCTTAAAATTAAAGAACACTCCACATCAATTGTTCCATCTTATCATTTGTTAATTCTAATGGCGATCAATTATTATTTGTTTAATTGGAGGTCTCTATAACAATCTATTGTAGCTTTTGAAGTCTTTTGTGGCAAAGTCAAAAGGACAAAGTGTGACTGAATCAATAAAAACTCTTTCCCTTGACATTTTAGCTACTCTTTGATCAGGTTTGCTATATTGCTTTTGAAATGAAATGCATATGTTGACATGCTCCACTTTTTCCCTTTGTAAATATGAGTAATGAACCTCTAAAATGTGTCTTCAGAATAAGCATTCAGTTCTTTTTTTTTGCCTACATGGACCTCCCAGTTGTCTGAATGTTTCCAGGACCAGGATGCTGCTGGGGCTACTGCACTCCACCTTGCAGCTCGATTTGGTTGTGTGGAAGTCATTAAGTGGCTGCTTTCTGTTGGGGGTGTGGCTGAGGTGGAGACAAACTGTGGAGCTTTACCTGCTCACTATTCTGCAGCTACAGGGGACCTCACCTGTTTAAAACTATTCATTCAGCAGGCACCTGGGTAAGTTCACAGCCTCCAGTTGTACGTGACATCCAATAATGTAATGTTCCTTTCATTAAATAATGGAGGACGAAGCTGAGCTTTGATAATGAATTTTCTTCAAAATCAGAACAGGTTTACCCTGATTATCGAAAATATCTCAATTAACTATTATTTCAATTAACTTGAAATTAATTATGTTTATAAAACAAACACTACTGCAACATACCTGTGGTAACCTGAAGGATAGGAGAAGCATCCTCTGACCTTTACCCCCAGTTATCACAAAAAGTTCTATTGTGAGCCTTCCAAAAAGCTACGGTATATTAACCATTATATTTAACACTAGTCACTAGATACAATAATAGCTTACAGTATATAGTTGGTATGTAGTTATATTCACCATATATAGTTATTTTATAGTTATATAGTTGTTTTATAGATTGTTTTAGGTGTTTAGATAACAAATTGTAAGGATTACTAATAAGTAACAATAATACAATAATGATTTATCTCTTAATATATATATTTTTAGTGACCAAGTTTGTTTGAGAACCCTATTTGCATGATAAAGATGCTTAAAGTATTAATTTCCAATAAATTGTTATTTATATGTATATGTAAAATCAGATTTGCAAATGATGCTTTGATATTATCAAGTTATCAAAAGCTCATAATTGAACAACAGGAGTTTATATTTGTAGGCTACTCTCCTCCTGAGCAAAGGGAACATGAATCCACCCATGAATCCCATCTCATCTTCAGCCCTAAACCTGAGACAAAAGCACTTAGTAAGGCCCAGATAAAGCTATGTTACTCTGCCTGCTTCATCTCCTTGTTACAGGAGAGTATGACTGTCATTTGCATGACGCAAAGCAGTGTCGGAACATCACATGTGACCATCAGTAACCTGTGAATAATATATGTCTGAAGATAGCCCATCACATGTCAGCCTTGTGTGTATTGAGGCTCAATATGTACATAAAAGTAAATACACTTAGACTTTGGGACTAACTACTTGCATATACAGACGTGGCTAAAAGTGTTGGTACCCTTAAAATAAAACCATTCTTTATTCCATATTTACTAGAGCTGACTTAATTATTGATACTCCTTAGAAGTGATAATAAATAATTGGGTTGTAGTGATATTTCAAGCAGGCTATTTTCTACAATTAGTATCACAGGTCTATTTAAATAGGCTGAATGACTAAGATTGAAGACACCTGTGATACTAATTAAAAAATAAATGAAAACATACTACAACCCAATGAACAAATTATCCTCATATCAAATCAATGCAATATATGAGGCAGAAATTTGATTCTTGTCCCAGTACTGATGACATAATGTTAAGCAATCATTTCCTGAAGCTTTCTAATACCCTGTGCATCCCCATTGCTGGTGTAAATTTGAGTGCAGGTGTGTGAACCACCAGACAGGCCTTGGTGCGACCCCACTGTACCTGGCCTGCCAGGAAGGACACCTGCATGTGGTGGAGTACCTTGTGAAGGACTGTGGGGCTGACGTCCACCTCAGGGCCCATGATGGGATGACCTGCTTACATGCTGCAGCCCACATGGGCCACCATGCTGTGGTGGCTTGGCTGGTCGGTACAAAAACACAAGGAAAACAGACACAAGAAATATTCTGTAAACATGTAACATAGTGTTTTCTACATAGATATATATATGCTCACTCTCCAATTTAATCTTATTTGATTAATTAACAGTTGACTTCTTCAGATGTCAGCTTGTCCTGCCAGGACCGAGATGGAGCAACTGCTCTGCACTTTGCTGCCAGCAGGGGCCACTATTGCATTTTGGAGAAGCTGCTTCATATGGGTTCGAAGGTCATCAAGGATTACTGGGGTGGGACCCCGCTTCATGATGCTGCAGAGAATGGAGAGCTGGAGGTTGGACATTACTGTATTCACAAAACAATAATAATATATATATATATATATATATAGTTGGTCTAATGACATTGCCTGTTCCTTCACTCAGTGCTGTAAAATCCTATTGACCAATCAAGCAAACCCCTCAGACCAAGATATTGATGAGTTCACAGCAGCAGACTTGGCAGAGTACAACGGACACTATGAATGTGCCAGATATCTCCGTGCCATGGAGAAAAATGTAAGATCTCACTCTTTTCTGCTTTTTATTTTGCACATTCTCATGGTTTGTGGCCTCCGTGTCAGTTCTGTCCAGCTGTTTACCTTGGCGTGAGAATCAAAGCCGGATTACAGTCAACAGCGGACATCTGGAAGTTCTTGGAATCACTGTGAATCATTTTCTTAATTTGTGACTTGTATTTAATTCAACTTAAGCCTGTCCTTTGCAAGAGCTATTCTGTCCAATCAGCGTGAGTGCGTTTCTCTTAGTTTAAGAGGTTAATAAGGCATTACAGGCTATGATGCCGTGAGTCCATGTCCTGGAGGGGATTGGCTTTGTCACTCTCATTTTGCCAGCGAGGACTCCGTGAGATCACCTCTTTTGTTTTGTGTGGAAAGCATGACAATCCTTAATGTGATTGATGAATATTTTAGTGTCACACCTTGTTTGGAATGGTTGCCTGTTCAGGACAGAAGCCAGACCAATAAAAACTGTCCTGCAGCTGCTCTACTCATTTGCTGTGTATACCCTGTTTGGTTAAATCTATATCTTCTTTGATTCGTCTTTCTTTCAGGTGGTTACATAATAATTGAGCCCAGAGCATTGTAGTTGATATTCATACATAAATTTGAGCTTGTGAAGTTGTTTTGTAAAAGGCAGTGGAGAATAGTATTAACTGAAAGCTGTCAATGTACTTGTTGAACCTTAAAGTCTCACAGCTGTCCTCCTGCAGGACACACTTGTTTTTGTCTGTATCGCACTTCACTTCACTGCCTGTAGGGCAGACAACACAGCGATGTTGATGTGCACAGAGTAATGAAAGCTGTCAGCCAATTGAAAGTATGAATAAGTCATCAGAGAAGAGCAGCACTCATACATGAAGAGGACGATGATAGCGAGCCAGTGAGGCGTGGCTGCTGAGCTCCCTCCAAAATAATCCTCCATCAACAATGGAGAGCTAATTAGCACAGGGGCAGCAGCAGCGTCTAACACAGCCGGAGCTGCCGCCAGCTAAGGGCCTATCAGTTACCCCTCTACAGCGGCTCAGGTGGAAGGCCCAGGGGCTGAGCACGTTATGAGATCCACAAGCTTAAGTTTCAGCGTTTTCACCATTCTGATGCCTGGAACTGGCAACACTATCCCTCTGTGGATTTGGAGAGCAGGATGTCATTGGCTTCAAACACACGTTTGATTGTGTGTCATGTTTTTCCAGCGTCTTGGAAGTGCCACGATTGTCACCTCTGGATACTGTACAATGTTAAGAGCAGTCAGAATGGTGTATAAAGTTTCTTGGCTGTGTATGTTTTGGACCCATAATGGCAGGCATAATGTGAACATTGGGGTCATCTCATAGAGTCCCTGAAATAACACATTCATTTAAATCCAGTCTTATAGCGTTTGTGGAGCAGAGCAGGTGATGCTTTGAAACCTACTGTACCAGAGATTAGCTGTATAATTGGACGTGTCTTAATTACATTTCTGGTGTTGTTGCACATTTGTAAAGTGCCGTGTAGCTCAGTGGTTTCATTGGGTCTTAAGTGTCAGTCAGATAATCTCATTTCCGAGTAGCGACCTAGATGGATTGGTACATTGACCGCAGAGCTGTGTATTTGGCCTTTCTGCATGTTTGGAGCGCCCACAATGAGGTCAGACTCTTTAGTTTTACTCCCTGTCAACTGCTCTTCCTCATCACGCATCCCAGGAACAGCTGCAATCAAATAAACAATAAGTGGTGTGAGGTTTATTTCACAAATATTTATGGCTTTTGCTGTTCATTCACAACGAGGGAGCCAAAGATATTATTGTTTGACTCTGGTATTTTTAGAATCCTTGCACTGAAGAAACACCGTGTCATCTCATACATCAGCGTGCTTTTTGGAGACATCCTAGAATAGCTGTTTTTTTAGTATCATTCGCTTTTTGAATTTCAGCTCTACAAATCTGAACTAATGAACTTACTGTGTTTTCACTGTATCAAAGATAAAGGAATTTGAAGGCATGCTTCTCATTAAAGTTTTCACTCTCATCAGGTCTCTGGATCTAAATCTTTCAAAGCCTGGCTAGATCACAGTTGCATGTTTATCACAGATGTGGAGATCTTCTACAATACTATAAAGCCTAAGTCAGATCCCAATA
>OMOW01076200.1:4158-16779 GCA_900312555.1 Lamprogrammus exutus
GTGTGCTCTTCCGATCTGGAGGACTGACGCCTCATTTAAAGGCATTTTTGTTTTTCTACAGGCAGAAATTAGATCACGAGGGAGAGACAGAAAGAGAGAGAGAGCGAGAGAGAGACAGAAGGAGTGTGTAACTGTTTGTGCGTTATTGTGTGAGGGAGCAGACGAGATTTCCCCTCAAAGTATCCACTCTCGTTCATTCTCAGCCTGTTGCTCTTCTTTGTGTTGGAGCCACACCTCTCCCCCTGAGTATGTCAAATGGAGTGTGTGTGCGTGCATGTCTATGTGTCTGTGTGTGTCTGTGTGTGTGTGTGTGCCTGGTAAAAAGAGTAGCTTCAAGTCATATACAGGAAGCCCAGACAACTTTCACAAAACCATCATGTACTCTACAGTCAGCCATTCACGTGAACTACACGGCATCTACAGTAAAACACCTGAAAACCTTGCGGCGCCGTCTAACAGAGACTATTTAGTGAAACACCCCAAGAAAGGAACTTAAAATGTGTCCACCCGCTTATTGTCTACTGCTTTTATAATACCCTCTCTAGGTTTGCTACATTCTCACGACTTCACGACCCGTCTCTCCCTCCGAGCGCCACAGAAAACCCTGGTGCTTGTTCATCGTGTTCACGTCACAGCAGCTCAGGCATGGCATCACCGTCAAAAAACCAGGGGGAAATTCTGACACTTCGCATAAAGGTCAGGACATTACAGCAAGAGAGAAAACAAGTTCTTCTGTCCTCTCAGTCCTCACATTCGCTTCCTGCTGTGGAGGAGGTGAATACACGTAATCTGGTATTTCGGGTAGAGATTTCGGTGATAGGAGGGTAAAGGAAGTGAACTTCGAACACACTTTAAACAGGAACACACCAGACACTCGTACATTTGTTTGTGTATCTCTGTCTTACCTCCTTTGGCATCTGTCTCCAGCAATGGAGGAATGGCATTTCTTGATTCACCAGAGTCAATGGAGACGCTTCGTTCCCGCTTGGATTTGGTTTTCAGCATCCCTCCGACGCCGCTTACCGATTGGCCGACAGCCTTCAACCCAGGGTTGCCAGGAGAAATCTGGTTGGTTTTGACTCCATGGCTCCCAGCACCAGCGCCCTTTGGACCCAGGTGGCCAGCAGCTCCCTGCTGCTGCTGAGCCTGCTGATTTACACCGGGTATTTGGGATCGGCTGTCACTGGTGACTTGCTTGCCATGATTGGCCAGTTTACTGTCAGAGTGCATTTGATTGGCTGGTGATTGAGGTGGAGGTCCGGTATGGAGTATAGCTCTGCCTGTCTGTCAGTGCTCACATTGCATACAGGCAACACTGATGGAGACAAGAGAAATACTATCATGACTACTTCAGGGTAAAAAGTATTGTAGTAAATTCTGAGATATTTTGCTACTTAAGTAATCCAAACCTAACCACTACACAAACAGTTACATGACCATGTAAAATCTGCTAAATAAAATTCTTCTGGCATATACAGCACAGGTGCATAGTTTCACTGAATATCTCAAGGCTGAGTTTCCACTATAAATAAACCCAAGTTTGTAGTGAGTGGATAATTGACACCGCACCATGGTTCTGGATTCGGCCTTGAAAGCCAATTTTTTTCAGCCTGTTTACTCACCTCATCTTACCCAGACACTCAACTGACTTAGTGCCATGCTGCACTCCAGGACACTTCACTGACCACACATGGACCTGGGAGATAACAAGAGAATAATATCATCAGTGGGGGTAGATAGCAACATTTACACTCAGTGCAACCTGTCTCTGTGTGTTGTCAGTCTCTGGGTCAACATCACCTTCACGAATAAAGACGGAAAGGTACAGAAGACGTCAGAATATAGATAAGAGGGCAAGGCCAAAGAAACACTGTGATGCAACTGTCCCTTTAAGCGAGCAATGAGAAGAGTTTGAGCTGGGGGAGGGACCTGCAACTCACAAGTAGCTCTCCAGTGTTTTAGGTTCCTCCCCCTACCAAACACTTTGCTAACCACAAGAACTCCACCACACATTCCACAACACTATCTGTAGCAATACCTGTCTCTGCCTTCCTCGTTCTCACACTTACTCTCTCAGTTTCACACATAATCAAACTTTATTAACTTCTCATTACAGATTTTATTTTAAACCAAGGGATTATCAGCATTACTTGTGACTGCTCTTAATCCCTTTCAGTCTGACCTGGGAAGCCAGATCGAAGTCTACACCTCAGCTGGCTTTACAGGCAAAGCTAAGGAAACACACACAGGCACGACACAGAGTGGTATTCAGGGCCAATGTTGTGAAAGGAAGAAACTTCCTAGCACATGAGGGGTCTCATTTGAGGTTCATGTCCATAACTGCATGCTGACGCCCTCTTGACACCGCCACCTGCCTGTGTCCATAACCCCAAGCCTCTGATTTTAACCTTTGCAACTGGGGTGTGCTGTGTGTGTATCTGCGAGTCCAAGAGTTCGTGTTCAGTCGACATAGACTGTGTGTACATATATTTCACATCGTCTTCACACAGCCCAGTGTTGCCTGAGCAAAGACTGAAGTGCACTTCTATTGCTTGCAGGTCTCAACAAGACACTTTCCACACCTGTTCCTAGTGAACAATAGTTGGTCAAAACAGTCATTGCAGCCAGTGAAAACAGCCTAGATCTTTGGCTGACATAATGCAGACCTCCTGTGAACTTTTCCATCGGTTCCCATTTTTGCTCGATGACACAATCAGTCAATCAGGTCAGCTGTCCCACTCTAACCAAGCCATCTGTACTTCTCACTCACCTTGGCAGGTAATGGTAAACACACAACGCTGTAATTAGTCATTAACTACCACCGGCTCAAGTCAGCACAGAAAGGTGCCTTGTTCACTGGCTGAGGACTTCATCATTCATTAACTCAAACAGAGACAAAGTGAGACAGTCGCTGCTGTTGACAGTGTGACTCACTTGCTTTGTGCAACACAAAGTGGAGGCAGACTAATCATACGGTGAGTTTCTGACCTCCAAATAGACAGTTCAGTGTAGATAGGCATATCTAAAGTCACACTTTTCTAATAGGTTTTAAAGCTCCAGTGATTTATGCTGTAGTTAATGTCGTCAAGAAGGTAAAGGAGAAGTGTGGAGAAGTTGTATACATCACAGTTTGGGCTGTAATTGTGTGGGCTTGTGTAAATGGTTAGGAGCACTAGGTACAAGTCATTGGGCCTTCTAGTAAATGTTGTGTCTCACCAGAACATTTTGTAAACCTGGGATTGGCCTTGCACTATCATTATACGCACTCCTTGCCACGTGTAGTGTGTAGCCTATATTTAAGCAATCAGCCACAAGGAACTGTGAATTATAGACACTTTGGAAAAGCTAAAACCCTATTTAGAAAGGATTTTTTTTTTAAACTGAAGGTGGTGCTACAATATGATGAGAATGCAATTCTATTATTAAGACACTTAAAAGCTTTTCCGGGACTTTCTTGACCTGTAGATGGCATGAGTAGCAATTTTTGGTTAGCGTATTAATTTTTAACTGAACTGTTGTGCAGTCAGAAGTCTCAAACAAGGCAGGTTACCCTACTCAAGCCAAGATATTCTATCTATCTGAATAAGGTTGTTTACAAGCATCAACAGATGGCAAGACCCAATTTGTGATCCAAAATTTGAAAAAACGTTCTTCAGGGCATTACAGACAGGATAATATAATTAGAAATGAATAAATCATAATGTTGTATATCCGACTTTATTTCAGATTAAATAGCGACAAAGCTGGCCCTCAACTGTAGAAAAACCTAAGGCCTTTACAAAATATACAAGACAGCAGTTTGACCACCAGGTCACATTTGTTTATAAAAAGGTTTCAAACTCCCTTGACTCATGAGACAAACCTGAGTACCAACGCTATTTTCACTGGTGTCATCTGCAGTCATTACTTTCTGACCTCAACACAGACTTTTAACTGCTAGGCTTAAAATAATGATTAGTTCTCAATTATGGTGACATTTGAATGATGATTTAAACCAAATCATCCTGGCTGCTATGAAAGTAATTTGCAATAAAATCAAGGTTATAAAATCAAAGTTAATGTTCCTTTAGGGAGATTTTCACGCATTCCCTCCCACGTATACAGCCTTAAGGGTTGCTGCCAAAGCAGTTTTGAACGTGCATTTTCAGTCAAGCTTTGTGTCCATGTTGATAAGCTTGCAGCTTTCCATCTGGCTTCACAGACTGCAGCTTTTCCTGTCAAACAGGGTCTCCTCGAGATCTCTTCAATTGGCATAACGACTTCTCAGTACAAAGACACGTAGCTCTCAGAGACTGTGCTTCTCAGCCCAGTTTTTCTCTGGACACTTTCAGCTTCAACCCCTCTCCATTTTCCTGGACTTCAATGTAAGTAATGTAGTAAATAAAGAAATAATAAAGAAATATGTAGTTGGTTTTGAGGGGGTCATAATTTTTGTTCTTTCGATCTTCTTATGTGCTACTACAAAACTTAACATAACATTCTTACTGCATGTTCCAACTTGAAAAACCATTTTTTTAAAAAGACATACATAAATGGCCAAAGTTTGATGCCAGGTGAGCCTCATCTTATTCTCTGAACAGCTTGAAAAAACTTGATCAAAACCCAAATCTTGCTGAGTAAAGAAGCATGTTGAAACAGTTTGTAAATGTACAGAGTGACAGTAGTTCATCTTGTTATATAAAGAATGCTGACTCCTATGACTAATCAGACATACCTGGAGTCTGTAGAGACTGACTAATGAAGGCACTGGCGTCACTGAGTGACTGAACAGCACATGACCAATTACAGAGAAAACACATGAAAAAAAAAACTAGGATTGTTGTTTTTCACTCCAAAAAGCTTCAGAAATTACTACAGCTAAATCATGGTTAAAGGTTTGCCTCGAATTTACTGAAAAAACAAACAAAACAAAAAACAGATCAAAGAATGTAATGTAATACTACAATATAATGGTTGATTTTTTCTTTGTATTACCATTTTAGCCCCCATGCTCACAGTAATTACAGAAAAGATAAGCACATAATTCATAATAAGATTTGTCCTTTTTTGGAGAAGTTTACCTTTTGGTAGCCTCGCTGCCCAGTGAAACCTGGACCACTTAGCACAGAGACTGCAGACCACGCCTGCTTCAATAGTGCTATATTAAAGGCTATTCTCATCTCCTGGCAATATTACATAGATGGTGTGCAAAGCAAGATTAAAAAGTTATCGGGATAATCTTTGTGTATAAAGCACAGAATCCTATCAAATCTGGAACATGTACTGAATTAAAAAGAGGTGATCTGGGTCCAGCCAACAGTTAATCCTGTTTTGTAGACAGGCCCCTGCGCTGACATCTGAGAATGTCAACAAACTAGTTTGACTGAGCAACTGGTTAAATAAAATGTGCACTCATTGGAATATCTCGCAAGTTCACAAATGTTTTAATTTGAATGTCAGTCAACTATATAGAGGCTGTAAATGTTATTTTACAAGTGTTCACAGGCAACAGTACAGAACTGGTAAAGTAAATAGTTACAGCTCTATGAAAACTACATCACAAAACTACAATTAATCGGTCCCTCCATGCCTGGGAAAAAGTCTTACCGACATGTATGGGTATAAGTGAGATCACACTGTACTCTCTGTAACTAAAATGGCAACAGGTTTGATCCCTACAGCAGCAAATGTGAACCAGCAGCTATCAAAATGATTGTGGTGGCAGACACTGGAATCCTACCCAGTCAATTACTGTAACTACCTTTCGATAAGAGCAGCAGAGAAAATGTAACATTAATGTAAAAACAAACAACCCTGCCCGCAGTATACTGTATGTTCCATACCAGCCTGGATTGCACAGCAATTTTCCTAGAAAAGGCGTAGGGATGAAGACTGGCCAGCTTACTTAAATTGCTGGTTTCTAGCAAATCTCCCACCAAGCTGAGAACAAGGTGGCATGAATTCAAAAAGAAATGAGGGGGAAAAACATTGTTTGTAGACTCATCACCGAGCACTGGCAGCACCAAAAGAAGCTATTGTCTTACACCAAGCATACCACAACGTACACTGTTTGTTGTAGAGTACAGTAAGTTTACCATATTTATCAAGTTACAGTACCGTATCCAGCTAAGAGGCCCAGTTCGTAGTAATTTCCCCATGTCCATGTGGAGATACTCTCAGTATCTGGGAGTACGGTTGTGCAATATTGGCTAATCCACCACCATTCAGTCTTAGCATCCCCAGCACTCTCTTAATACGCAGCAGCCGCTCATTAGTGCCTCCTTTACAAATTCTGCTCAACACTTTATCGTCAATGCAAGATGGACGAACATGTTGGTGTTCATTACTTGCATCCCTCTCTACAGCTTCAGTTACCAAAATGTTAAGAATAACAGTTCACAACCACAACTGGTTAGCTGGCCCAATTTGCTACCATTGATTTTCTTGCACTCATAAACAGAAATTATTAATTATTAAACCCAAACTAAAAACAAACATACAAAGGCACAGGTTGTTCTACGTCTACGCCTTGATGTAGAGCACTCTACCTTGCCTTCCTTTAAAGCCCAGTCTCCCTTAAAGGTAAAGGATGTCCAGTATACATAAATGGACAGCATATTTGATAAGTTTCACTATCATACACTTTGTACATATATGTAATTGGTAACAGCAAATCACTAATACAGCCATTACAAATAACTTTGGACTCTCTATTGGCAATGATGAGGTGTTAACCAATGAATAAAATACTGTAAATGCTCATTCACAACAACAATAGCACTGTAGCCAAAAACACTACTGACTGCGCTGGGTGAACTTGCTTTGCTTTTGGAACTTGGTAAGGAGATGAAATATGAACCAGGAATTCTAGTTTGAGAGCTTATCATATTCCAGAACAGAGTGGTTAACAGTCCTCTAAAGAAGGATTAAACAACTCTGGAACTTTTCAGTAAATTTCTCCTCCATCTCAATGCTTGAAGATAAAGTGTAAACACAGAACCAGGGAGAATTGTTTGGTTGGACTACACTGTGTTTTTTTTTTACCAGAGCATTATTTCTCTGATGCAACGGTCTTATTCAAATGAATGAGGAAGCTGCGTTTTGTTTTTGCCGGAGTGCTGTTGTCAGTCTAAACACAGACTAATTCACCTCTGAATCTCTAATCGCTTACATAAAAAATGTTCTCTGGTTTCCCTTTCTCATTTGACATTTTCACAAATTGTCTGGGAAAAAATTTAATTTGAGACTTGGACCTTGTTCAGACGTGTCCAATCGCTGTGCCCAACAAATTAGGGAATTAATCAAATGAGTTTGAAATGCATCGCATATGGTCTTTATGTACTGTATAAAGCCGATTTGTTCAGGCCACAGAGACACACGCACACGCACGCACACGCACACGCACACACACACACTCCTGCATTTCTTCAACATCAACGCAAACAAACATCAGTTTTCATTTAATCCTGAAGGTTGTGATGAATGTTTTTTAAGAACGTATCGGAAGATATTTGCCTTTAGCTGTGGAAAACACTTGTTGTATTGAATTTTCAAATATACATCAAAAGATATTTGTATTATAGAGCCAAGGCTAAAAATCATGTGTGATTTCCACGTTTCCATGCAAATCCATTGACAATAGTACAACCATTATATAGCGTGCGTGTGTGAGAGTGTGTATGGTTAGAGTCTGAGCTCCTATTTAGACCCAGTGGGTCACACAGTCCTGTGTATATTTAGAGACCTGACTTGTATTAATAGACCCAGAGAACCCTGGGAATTCAGGAGCAAAAGTCAGAAGAAAATAAGAAGCAGAGTCCAAAACACGGATGCCAAAGAGTTGCTTTGTGGCTCAAGGCCGGAGAGGCCAAAGTGTTTAATGGCAATGATGAATGAATAATATAAATGACGCACACAGTTACGCAGAGATGCACAGTTGAAACTGGTTTCCTTAACAAGCTGCATTATAAATAAGGTGAATGTGCTTTGCTGCTGTGTGACCATGGCTAACACAGCATGTACTGTACAACTGTTAACAAAGTCAATCTTATGAGATTGGCCAAACTGAGCACAAACATGTCCTTGGATGGCCTAAAACGTTCTTTAAACTAATAACTATAACCTAATAATAATAATGGTGATCTCACAGCCCGGCATGACAAAAACACGAGTATGAGAAAAGAAACGTCGTGCTATGAGGCCCCGACTATGATGTTTACATGCCTGAATGAATGGATTTAAAATAGGACAAATTTAGGTCCTTTACTCAGAGTAAGCATATTTTGATTTAAGCCGATTTGCATAACGGTGTATGAAAAAAAAAAGATTTATTGCCTTAATTGCAGTATAATCGAAGTTTTAATGTGCATGCAAACATACTGACTTTTTACAGTTTTTGGTGTTAAAACATTAGCTTTGGGTGACTCTCAAGTGGAATGGGCCAGGTTGGGCTAGAGCCAAAATTTCTGGCTCACACAGTACTCTAATCCCCTTTCTCTCACTCCTGAGTAAAATGTTAAACAATATAGTAAAGTATAGTATTTGCTAATATGTACTTATGTACTATCCCCAGGTAATGTTCGCACAGCTATACAAACTCATAGAAAATTCAAAGCATAACCGTCAACCCCTATGGATTACCACGGAGAAGCCAAGGAGTGATCCTTTGTTTTTCAGTGATATAATAAGTAATATAATAATATATAAGAAGTGTCCTCACAGTGACAAATGACATGGAACGCAACAAAAGGGGCGAGCATTAGGATTAGGCTATCTTAGGCTAATTGTCTATAAATACACTAAAAACATTTCAAAAGAAGACGCTAACTAGCTGCTGAGGCCTAGTGCCTGCTTGGTGTGGACGCAGAAGCGACTGGCTCTGATACAGACTGCCCACATGTCCGGGCATGCATGGTTCTCGCGCTTTCATGATGACCTCGCACCTCCCCGCTGAGAATGTCAGCTCTAAAACCATCCTAAACAGGAAAACAAATCCAGCAGAGATAGAATTTGTTTCCTTTTAATTTGTCTCTAATTTTTGGTTTGGTTACCAAGGACCAGGCTGCCTATTTCATCAGCAACAACCTGGAAGGGTCTTTGCATATAGGAAGCATATATTAATATAAAAAAATGACTGTTGCAATTATATCTAATATATAGTATGTAAATATAATATATAATATATAATATATAACATGTAACAATGTAAATAATAAAAAATAAATAAATAAACTTTTCAATTAATAATCACAATAATTGGTAGATTAATCGATCTGAGTGATTAATCATTGCACGTCAACAGGATTGGACAGAATGTGGAGGATAAAATAAAGAATGCAAGGTGAATCAGGAATGCCCAGGATTCAGGGGTCTCTTGTCAGGAGTCTCTTCACCTGCGGAGGACAACTCTCCAACTCCAGCTTAACAATGAAATGTCTTGACAATGTTACAATGTTATCGTACGATTAAGCCACATACTATTCGATTTAGAGGCACTTCTCACCCCCGAGGCTGTTATATTGTGTAACAGCAAAAATGATTAACTAAGGTTATAGCACTATTGCCACATTCATGCATTGTGCCATTTATAAGCTGATGGTAATCTGCTGCTGCTTGAATTGTTTGTATATTGTATATGTATTTTGGGTAATTATAAATTTCACATGTCATCAAGAGGCAGCTTGGGCACAATTCTTATTTATTGCACTGAATGTACTTCTTTTTCATGCATATGATATGATATCTCTATAACGTCTATTGTGGGTTGTAGAGGTCTGGATATTTTTACACATTAACTATAAGTCTCTCCTTGTCCACCATGCCAGCTACAAGACCACAGAATAAGACAGGCTGTCACCTGACAAGACAAACAGTCATGGTACAATAGCTGATATGTGCCAAATGAGGCAGCGACTCGAAGAAAAAAAAAAAAAACTGTTTTTCTGGCGTGTTGCTCTGCAGCCATGTTGGAAAATAGGACGGTGGCATATTCGGTTTTTAGGGCCTCACGTCCACCCACACTGACATGTAACTCACCACCACTGGTGTTTGGGTTTACATAAAAAATAATAAGGAAGGCTGGGTTGACGTGTGCTGAACAGATACAAATCCAAATGCAGTAGGTTTTCCCTGCAACTACTGCTGCAGTCAAGTGGATGTCCTCTGTGTGGAGAGTTTCCAGCCCAAATTGTAAAATGCAGCCGACTGAATATGCCAATGTCTGAACTTTTGGCTTCCCTTTAACCAGAATAAAATTAATCATTATTAATAGCTGAGAAATACTTTTTAGTGGTTGTGCATTACTTCTTGTGTATTTATTGACAAAATAAACAAAAACTTTTCACAATTTAGGAACTAAGCGTAACAAATAGTTGGTTTTTTTACACAGTACATATTATTTATTTTAATCTCAGCGATAGAATAGTTTCATTGTACTACCAAACTTTCAACCTCTCTCGCACCTTTGGTACCCCCTAAAAAAAATGTACATACAGGCGTAATTATCACATCACGAGGAATAAAATAAACCTCTGATGTGCTTTTGACGTGCCTCCTTTGGATGTGGAAGACGAGGCTACAGTAATGACTCCCTACGTATCCACACACAAAGGTTTCAAACAAGTCCTACAGTGTCACAACATAACCATTTACTGCTGAGATAGACGTTGTGCATGACTCATTGAGTTTTCTGGTGAATTTAACTGTGAGCCTCTGGTAAAATTAGTAATTAATTAAATCCAAAGTGCACTGCTAAAAATCTTGGAAGCAAGTTGTGAATGCTGTAATGTTGCATAATAGAAAGTTGAGGATTTATCACCATTACTCCAACCATCATCGCTGGAAATCGACATTTGCTACTTTTTAACTGAGGAGCTTTTCTATTAAAAAGCACTGTTGAGTAATATCAAAAATCTCCCTGACTTCCCAGCACACTGAATTTGAATATAGGTAATGTTTGATAAAAACCAACTAAAAGCAGCTATGATTAGGTAGCTCCCAATTAGTAAAGTCTGAAATACAAATGCATAATTTCAGTCACTGGTTGAGCTGCTTTGTGCGTTACTTTTCAATTCACTGCGACTGAGAAACAATATTGCAGTTTGCAGCAATATTGTTGTTTAGCAGAGGCTGACAATTCAACTTATTTGATCGTAATCACCCAATAAGCTGTTCTATCACTCCCCCATTGCTGAAAAGCAACACAAAGATATAGATTAAACCGAAGAAAATATCCTGCCAGTGTCGACAGCGGCAGCACAAATAACAAAGACGAGAATAAAGCCTGAATTGTTGGGATTAGTGAGTTTCGATTAGACCTGCAGACATAGAATACAGCAGAGCACTCTCACTGTCGCGTGTTTCAATTCCCGTTTGGTGTGTATGCTTGCATGGTACTGTACGCAACATACCTCTGGTCAGAAATCTACAGTAAACTCTAAATTAAGATCATTGCATTAGATCTTTGACAGAAAAAAGTGGAACTTTTACAGAGAACACAAAATGGTTCTGTCAGCTATAATTTTGTCCTCTGAGCCAAGTTGATTTGCTAGCCATGCAATTTTAGAAAAATCAGCAATGATGATGAAAGGCAATTTTTGCCAGCAGTTCAAATATGTTGAATCAGCCATCGAGCCTTTGCCAACATTCACTCAAAGAAGACCAGCTGTGGCTAATAATGTCAAAATTACTCCTGAGTGACACCACTGCTTTCTTAAGTGATTTCTGGTAATGACAATGAATTATATCCTTTGGGCTGCAACAACTCTTGCTTCACTCACCCAAACAATCTTATGAACGATATCAATCTCATAGAACACAAGTCAACAGTTACAAAAAAGTCCCCCTGTGTCTCATTCCCATCCCAGTGTGAGCAGCTATCAAATGACTAATAACAGATCAACCGATTCCAGACCGAGTGAAAAATTACTGCTCATCTTTGATTTGGTATTAATGCAGCCAATGTAGATAACGCATACTGAAAACTCAGCTTTCTGGGTAAAGGGAAATACATATTCTTATGCCTTCACAGGATGTAAGACATAAAAGGACACAACTGGAGCTTGTTAATGTCTTGTAGGAGGAAAAAATAGATAATATGCTGCATGTTTAAAAATGTTTCGGTGGTCAGAAAAACACCCAAGTGGGTTTTGCTGAGCATACAGTATAATGGGTGGGGGAAATCCACTTCATGGATTGTTGACCACACTCTGCCCTATAGGCTTATTTGTTTCTTGCCCTTCATATTCTGTGCCATACCAATGTTTTCTTTCCTTCCTCTTTCATTCAGTCTCACACTTGTTCTTCTCTCCCAAAAAGCTGTTTGTTCTTCTGCAGCCTTTTGTGGGAAATGTAGGAGTCTACCAACATACCAAGAGGTTACTTCAGGTCAGCCTCCATTTGTGAAAAGCATTAGCTACAAAACAAGCAGCTGTGTAGTTGTTCCTTTGATAAATGTACTACATATTATCCACGAACGTACACTTACTAGTATGTGATTTGTATACCTGCCCTCTGTGTGCTTCATGCTGCAGCAGCTCTTACTGACAATTCTCCAAGTCTGCTCACTGTGCTTACTGGAGGTAAACTGCACTGCATTGTGGGACAAGTACACAGGTGACAGCCAAAAAAAAAAAAAATTAGCGA
>OMOW01076295.1:2855-13222 GCA_900312555.1 Lamprogrammus exutus
GAAACATAGCTACTGACAGAGACAAACAAAGTGGATTTTCACAACAAAACAAAGTTACTCTATGTGTTGTATGCTGATTCTTTCACATACGTTTGTGTGTGTGTGTGTTTGAGAGACAGTATTCTGGTATTCTGTTAACAGAAGAAGAATGCAGCAGATGAGGACAAACCTGTCTGACTGTCATTAGACAACACGACACCATCACTCACACAAATTTACAAATATGTGCACAACACACTGCTACAGTCACGTGTACACACACATCCCACACCCAGTCCCACCCTGCTGCTTCCATGTGGAATCTTCACCTCAGAGATGATATTTTTGCCAGAATTGTTGATTTGTTGTAGGATATCTCAAAATTTACTCAACACATGTTCATGACATTGGGAGGAAAATTACTGTGTTTTTTTAACATCTCAAGGCAGACTATTGTTCAACATTTTTGCTATTGTTAGCTTGATAGCTTTCAGCCGGCTAATATGCTAACATAGCTTTATTCACAGGTTTAGTTGTATTGCAAACAGATAGATTTTTTCCTCAATAGGACTCAATAACTGATATTGCCTATATTTACAGTTTTTACTGATCTTTTTTTCAAAAATCTAGTAATTTTTTACTTTGGATGGAATAATAATGTTTAAAATATTTCTTTGCAATATTGTGACAGATGATTTAGTTTAGTGCGCTGCTATAACTGTATTATATTAGCATGCTTGAGAAGAGATGGCAATTCAAAACATCCAAGAACAATCCACCCTGAGCATACCTCAACCACTAGTTGTTGACATACTGTATATTCTATCACTGTGCCTATTTTCATGCAGGTTGATTGATTTTGTGTATGTGTGACTGATTTGGATGGAGGATTGTGCAGCTGCTGAGTGTTTTGTAGTGCAGAAATGAGAAATGTGCTGCTCTCTATTTGCTATATTTATTCTTTTGTTGATGATTGATGTGTTCAGGGTGACTACGGTCGTTGGAGCTTTTCTACTCACTCGGTTTATTCAGCAGAGATGCTAATCTAACGGCAAACACACCCAGAGATGGAGTCAGAGTATAAATAGGTAAGTGCACATTATAAGCACCACAAATATCTTTCTGTTTGTGTGTATGTAACAATATTACTCCATCAGATGCTGTAGTTTTTATGCAGCCTTCTCTATATGACGTTCAGGACTTTTAATCTGAAATACAACCAGTCTTTATGTGTCCAGGCATTTCCTTCGGTCAAATTCAGCCTCATATATTCATCAAATCGCTGTTCACTCATTGCACGATACTGCACAGATAAATATCATTATTTCCACATATCTGAGAATATTGGATTCAGTGTTCTTTTACTGTCTACATGTTCACAACACATATAGTATCTGATACTTGTGATATAGTATCTGATTATGTTGTTGGTATGATGAGTATCTGAAATATTTAATCACATTTTTTTTCAACCTTTTGAAATAAAACACCAAATTTCAACAATTAGTGAAATTCTTTCCTTAATTCTGAAAGAGCTGTCTGCGTTTTACTTCCTTATTTCAAGATACCAATCAGAAAATTCTTCTGCATCATTTCCAAAGCATATCAGCTGCATTTAACAAAAAATGTGGAGTAAGATGTAAATACATGACGATTCATGGATTGAATGAGAATTAGGATTTGTTGCTTGCTTATGATGAATGACCCATTGCTTCATCAGCTAATGAGAGGAAATATGGGACATGAGAAAATGTATGCGGATAATTTGAGAATACATCGTTTTTTGTGTCTGTGACTGATGGTCATCTCAAGCCTGACAATGCTGGCCAATCAGAACAATGGGCTTTTGGTGAAGACACTAACTGTGCACAGTGATGCTGCAGTAGGAATTAGGAGATGTGTTTTCAGTGTGTTTTTGTGCACATTAAAGCATTGCATAGGTTTCAAAGTAGAGCCAACATGAACATAGAAATCTGGATAGTATGTCCTCTTTAAATGACACTGATTTGGCTGGAAGCAGAGTGTGAGTGAATTAACCACAACTGGCCACAGTGGAATTTATAAATCTACAATTAAACATGTTGATGTATAAAAGTCAGAGGGGTTAGGTTAGGTGGAGAGGTGTGATTTGTGCTCCCATCTGTGACTGCTGAGAGACACACCAGCCTCATTAATTAAACACAAGGTCTGATGAACAAATATGGTGATGATGCTTATTAATGAAAAACCTGTTTGTGGCCTGCGGAGCATCTAAATGAGCTTGACAGTCCCAGTTCTTACCCTGCGTGTATGGCCATGGTGTAGTCATGAGAGACAGTACATTTCCCATAACACAAGTAAAATTCAATGTTATTTGACTTTAAGAGCCACCCTGGTTATAATAGACGCTGATATGAGGAGAGGGAGATGGAAGAGGCAGCCGCTTGCCCTCAGCACTGAGGTTAATAGATCCATCAGACCAACATGGCAGAGTGTGGACAACATGTCCCACTCCACATGACTGATGATAGACAGAGCCAGAGGTCATACAAGCTGTTAATGATGGAACAAGTGCAGAAATAAAACTGTAGAAGAAATACCAAATTTTCGCATTTTTTTATATTTTGGAGATTCAAGATAATCATGCTGAACTGAAAGTGCAAATTTGCAAGGCAGTGGAGAAGAGGACAATATTGCCCTCTGAAATTAAGTAAGTATATATACCAATAGAAAAATAACACACACACATGGTCTGCACTCCTTTATGTGAGCACAATCAGTGAAACACTTGAGAGATCAGACAAGGAATGAGAGACACTAGAGAACACTGTGACCTAGCTGGCTCTGCAGGAGTGTGTGTGTGTGTGTGTGTGTGTGTATGTGTTAACGTGTGCTGAGTCAGAGCCTACATAGACATCAGCAGGTTCATATCATGTTGGGGCGTAAATGACTGTAAAGCCAAGTCAGCCATGTGGCACCATTACAACCTGCTGAGACTCTGCAGTGCCAAACACATTAACTCACTATCAAGGCCCTGGCAACCCAAACCAGCAACCATGTCAGGAGGGACAGAGACAGACTATCTGGAGATAAAGAAAGAGGGGGAAAAAAGTCCTTTGATGCTTTCAGACCCTTAATCAGGCACTTTTGAAACTATCTGGAGTCAGACTACATGGTTCCTTTAGAGAGCTCCTTGCTTGCATACCTCAAGTATTGTCAATCAACACAGTGTGACACGTTTTTCCCCACCCCAGATTTGACAACAAGGCAGGCAGTCCACAAGTCTGTCGCCAATATGGAAGAAGAAGGCGGGACCCTCCCAGAAGTGAACAAAAATTTTGAATATCTGAAAAATAACATCAAGGACATGAACTTCATATAAGAAGCAGGGACACTTTATATTGACAGTATGCAGCGTAGACTTTATTCCATATGCTGATGTTTTGACATTTCTGTGCCTTCTTCAGAGGTACACAATAAACGTACAAATACTAGGATTAGGGTTAGTGATAGGGGTAGGTTTATTTAGGCTGAACTTACAACTATTCAGCCATATCTGTGCAAAACCAAGAAAGACGAACATTTCTGTGTCAGTTGATAGCGACTGACCAAGTCCTTGTTGAAAAACAACAACACCAGTGTTACAGCCGCGTCATTTCCACATGCACCAAAACTTCACCACCACACAAAACATCAACAGCAACTACAGAGGGAGTAAACAGATAGAGGGTCTTTCACCCCCTCGCCAGTCCACAGTTTGGAGCAGTTTTCAGTCTTCTTCAAAAGTCAATGTCACTGTGGCCATTTCCAACAAGCTAAGCACGACCGATTAAAAAATGGTGGTTGTCTTTCTGATTGGAGGCTTGTATCTAACCAATCAGTGACCTTCGTTGTTGTGAGCTCCACCTAGCAGCTCCTGAACAATCAGAGATTAGGTACAGGCCACAGTTCCATCCAACTTTGTCTGCAACCATGTTAATTACCTTTTCAGAATGCCCACACTCCAAGGTGAGGCAAAAAGCCTGCTGTTATAGACAGGAGCATATGTGGGTCTTGTTCATCTCAACGTGATACAGACTTTCACTTTAGTACAGGGGTTGTGAAAAGGAATGCTGGGTCTTCTGTGTGTGTTTGTAATCTCCACACAATTACAACGGATAATATATTATATTATTATTATAAAGTTATTATATATTAGTATTATAACGGGGATAACAGTGCACACTTTCACTTCTCCCCTCTGGGCATGGACACAGAGATTGAAATAAAACAAAGAGCTTAAGAGAGAAATCAAACATCTACCACCTCTCTCACCTCAAGACACTCTGGCACACGCTGCATGAGGCAAGCACACAGATTCCAAATGGATCAGTGGAAAAGGTTTTTCCATTTCATATTACTTTCCAACAGGCTCTTCAGATGAAGCTTACTGAGGCCTTATCTACCCTGAAGTAGGAGCTAAGAAATGGTTCAGGAACTATATTTTGGGTACCAAAATTGTCCTGCTCCCTTGGTATAAATCAAAAGTTCCTGAGTTGCAGCAGCATGAAAGGTAATGTTTTTTACATGTGAGTGAGAGATCATCACACATGACAAAAAAAACCTCCAAGTAGACCAGCAGCACACTGCTATCAGCACAGAGCAAGTGACCCTTCAGTGTTGATAAGTGAAGTTCACCTTTTGTTCAGCTGCTTGTCAAATATGTGCAAACTGATGGGATATGAAGGTTAGATTAGATGTTTCACGTCCGAGCACCCACTTAAACATTACCAAATCTCAAATTTAACATGAGATTGCCAGGAATTTTCTAAATGGGAGGCCAGTATCTTGAAACAAGGCAGAACAAAGCACATCACTGCACAACAATCAGGAAAAAAGACTTACTCCTCGAAGATCCAAGAGAAATTGATGTTTTAAAATGTTATACAGTATATTTTGTTATCCACATGCACATCATTTTTAGATTCTTTTTCAGTAACTGATCTTGATGCCTTTTGAAAGTTATTTAATCTGTCTTTTTGCTCTGGGTGGTTTCCATGGAAACAGACATGGAAACACATGCAGTGCTGATGTGTGTTCAGCGACACTGCCAATGAAGAAGACCTGTCAGCAACGTTTACTCTGTGTGTGTACTGCCAGTATGACGACCCATCTTCATAACCACTGTGCTGCCATGTATCACCATGCACACATGCAATATGTCAGCCAGCCAATACAAACGATTTGCATACAGACAGATGCATACAAGCAATTTGTTATGGACATCACATTACATTTTCCAGAGGTGGGACCAAATAACTGCTTCACCAGTCATTAGTAAATCTCAAGTCTTTGCCACAAATTCCATGTCAAGTCCCAAATCAAGACAGACACATCACAAATCAAGTCCAAACTAGTCAAGACAGGCAAGTTGGAAGTCAACGCTGATGAGCCGAGACTTGGGACTGAATTTTGACTTGTAAATCAATGACTTGGTCATGCTCCTGGCATTTCCAACAAACAACAAAGCTATTTTTCTTTCTTTCTTTTTTAAATCAAAGCGTTACATGTTGACATCAAATTGTCATAGTAGTACTAATCAAAAATAAAGTTTTCATGGCATTTGAGGACCTATTGGTTTGTCTTAATGGATGTTTTTCTATGGGTGTCAAACTCAAATTTTGCATTAACAATTTTCAACACTCCGACCAAATATATTACATTATAAACATGAGGGGAAATGTGCTATATCTGTATTTTCAACTGTAGTTTCACAAAAGCCATTTCACAGGTCAAAGCTACATTCCAACAGTGCTGATAAGAAAGCACACACACAGTACTCTATCATACTGTATATAAAATGAAGAATAGGCTTCTGTAGAATTTCTACTGATAAACTGGGACACGTGGATTTATTTATGTGAACTTCACCTTGATGTAAATTTTGAGTAAAAAAATATATACTGGACAATGTATCATCGAAAGAATATTAATATTAGCCTTAAAAAATGATCCTACCTGCATGTGTGTATTTTTTGTATATATGTGTATTGTCACCATTTAGTGACATGTATTTTTGGCCCCTGAAATGTTTCTTTAGCACAGTAATATGTATGTAGTTTCATTATTTCAGTATGTTGAACATTGTTTATTGTAGTATTTGTATAACGCAATATTACGCACTGCATAAGGTATAAACATATTTGCTTTATGTATTAGAATACGGGAACAAATTATTACTTCTAAGGATGCATTACAGAGCTTTACTGTGTTATACTGTATGGGTATGATAATGTATACTATATGAATTATGTACATTGGTGTAATGTTGCCATCTCTCATTGCTTCTCAGGAAAATGGACATTTGTTATATTCAATCAGAGTGACAACCACTGATTCAACAGCCTGTGTGTGTGTGTGTGTGTGTGTGTGTGTGTGAACTCAGCGAACTTCCCTCTCAGATGATAATGGATTAGGATCAGTGCACAGGACAACTAGCCAATAAGCACACACTGCAAAGAAAATCCATCAAATTTACAGTAAAGTACTGGCAGCTGTGGTTGCCAGAATTTAACCGTAAAAAATACGATGCAAACATAAAAGATGTTACAGTACAAAAATTTGAATTATTGCAAATTTTATGGTTTAAATTTGTCATTTGATTGCAGTGAATTGCAGTAAATATAACAACAACACAGTTTCACCGTAAAATTAGCATTACAATGCTGTCATTACATTATCATTTCTGTAAAAATTTACTTTTAATTTATGCTTGATTAGATCATGAATACCAATATCATCATTGAAAACCATTCAATTCCCTGGCTATTAGCATTGTGGCTAGCTGGGATCTCAGAGGTGGACAAATCCAGGCAGAAAAATCTCACAGTCGAAAGTCTGATTTATTTAGAGCCTGGTTGCTTGTTTCTTTACATATGTATTGAAAAAGGGGGACGGTCACAAACACAAATACAGTCTCACGCAGGGTTGCAACACAACTATGATGACAAGTCTTAAAACTCTAAACTATAACTATAAAACACAGGAGAAACATACATAAACACTAGAGAACTCAGTAATAGAAATAGGAACATGAAACATGTGCAGGATAAACATTACAACTGCCAAAATGTTAAAGTCTGTTGCTGCAAGGCCTGCTGAGAGATTTCTCTCACTAACTATCTACGGTTTGCTTCAGTGTATTTAATGACCAAACTTTAATTTTAACATTACTGTACTGTAAATTTTACTGTAACGCATTGTTTTATGTTTTAATGTGTTTAACTTTGAAAAATAGGGTAATCTATCAGCATTACTGATAAATGCAATTATTTTAACAAATTTTTTACTTTAAATTTAAATGTTTTGTTTTGCTCAGTAATTTAGAGTTCTACTGTTAAATAAAATATTTTTTACTATTTAGCAGTTTTCAGTTTTTAACTGTAGAATTTTTACATCATTTAACTGTTAATTTCACTGACTTTTTTTTTTTTTACAGTGCACTGCAAAACAAATTCACCATCTTAACATCAGACATTAACATAATTTTAAAGCGTTTCCATATAGAATTACTTTTTTGTCAATATCTTATGACAAGTCTTTGGAAGACTATTTTTTCAGCCAGTAACTTGCAGACTACTTTGAACATTAAAAAACAAGATGAATTTTTTTAAATTATATATAGCATTTTTAGTGTGTATTTTCAATAACTCAGGAACAGTGGCATATTAGCAGCTGGTTTGCATTTACTCTCCAGTTTTCTCTTTATTTTCTATTGCCAGAAACATATTTGGGGTTGTTTGATGTCCTCGTTTCTGTAAACTACACTGAAGGGTGTCTTCTATGAGCAGGAAACAACAACTTCTGGGTCCACATGGAAATAAAACCCAGTCGAAAATGTACTTAAACTGATCTGTTCCTCCTCAAAAATCAGGGTATCATCCACTGAACATCTGTAAACACTGAAGACAATCTCAACTCTCAAAATGTTATGTGGGAGATTTTTCAGCAGTGCAGAAGCAGAGTCAGCACAGCTTTTAGTGGAAAAAAAGGAAAAAAAGAGGGAAAAGGAGAGGGGAGGGGGGACTTCCGCCTCCATATATGGACATGCAGGAATTCCCCCAGTGACAGGGCAACCCATCTCTATTCAGCTCACGTTCTGCTCATTCCACAGGAAATCCGACAGGGACGCCAGTTGAGAGAGAGGAGGTGATGGAGGGAGGATGGAAGGGAGCCATTCATCATGATCATCATCATCGCCTCTGAATGATGCATCTGATTCAGTCTGCATGACCTGCCAGCTCTCCAGTCACATCATGTAAATGTGCTCTCAAGAACACTTGTGCATGATTCATTCATAAATATGTTTATAGACGTGAGGTCTTCAAACCTGCTGCAGTGAGGAAGTCATCTGATCCAGATACAAAACGAGGACACAATGTACGACTAACAGGACAGTAGAATGAATCTGTATGGATGCCTGCATGAATGTGCAATACCAGGGTGTGTGTGTGTGTTGTTCAGCATGAAAGCTGATCGACAACTCTTTCCCCTCCATCTATTCTTTTCTCTCTTTTTCCACCCATCCTTTCAGCCTCTACCTCTCCTCCCAAACCTCACTCCAGCTCAGCTTTTAGATAACTCACTGCTGTGCTAAAGGATGCTGACGGGCAGTACACACAGCAGATGCTCACAATGATGTTCCAAGACAGCTATGAAAGCTGTAACAGAGCATCGCAACCTGATGTCTGCTGGATGCTGCTTTCAGCTGCCCAGGGACTCCAGGTGTTCAAATAAACAAATATTAAACCCCTATTATAACAGCAAGTAAACAGCAATATAAAAGCCAGAGCAAATGCAGATTTTAAGAAATCTGAATTCTGTCAGATGAATGTTTTCTGATGCTGCTTGAAGTCTTGAAGCCAACTTAATATATTTTGAAAGCCAGATAAAGGCTGGTCAAACGTCAATTGCAAACAGCAATGTGCGATGTGCATACAGTAGTGTGAGATGTGCTTCACTGGTCACCTACCAGTCCAGTCTGTTGTCCAAGTGGACACCAAAGTACTTAAAATTGTCTACAACCCCAACCTCATCACCCATGATGTTAATGGGCTTAATCACAGTGCCTTTCCTCCTAAAAATCCACCACCATCTCCCTGGTCTTATTGACATTCAGCACCAGGTGATATATTCCGCACCACTCAACAAATTAATCCACCAGTCCCCTGTACTCTAACTCCTGCTTATCCCTAATACACCCCACCCCTGCAGAGTCATCTGAGAACTTCTGCAGGTGCTCCTGTGTTACTGACAACCACATTAGACAGGGAGACTCCCAGTCGCACATACTGGGACCTGTCTGACAGGTAGTCAGTAATCCAGGAGACTGTGGATGCATTTACATCCATCCCCTGCAGTTTCTCACTCAGAATAAGCGGTTGGATGGTATTGAAGGCACTGGAAAAATAAAAAAAAACATGTGCCACCAGTGCCTCACAGTGCCACCAGTACCATGCAGGTGAAAGTGGGCACGCTGCTGCTAGTAGATGACAGCATTGTCCACGCCCACATGAGGATGGTAGACAAACTGTAGAGGGTCAAGAGAAGGTTTCACCTGTGGTCTAAGGTGAGCTAAGACCAGCCTCTCCAGTACCTTCATTACATGAGATGTGAGGGCGACTGGTCTGAAGTCATTGAGGCCAGATGAGGTGGCCTTCTTGGGCACCGGTACCAAGCAGGATGTTTTCCACAGCAACGGTATTGTTTCCTGAGTCAGACTCAGGTTGAAGAGGTGTTGGATAATACCAGACAGCTGGCTAGCACAGGACTTCAGGACCCTGGGGCTGATGCCATCAGGGCCGGCAGCCTTGCCTTGGTGGAGGCTCTCCAGCTGTCTCCTGAACTGGCTGGTGGTTACAGTCAGGTAGGGGGGCGTGGTCATCTCTGTGGAGGTTGGGGGGTTGTGATCGGGAGCGCCCCGCGGGGGAGGTGAGGCTTAGGTGCAGTTAGGGAGGGAGCGAAGTCAGGTCCTGTGGTGGATGGCCCAGTTGGGGGTGCAGTGCTGGACCTATTGAAAAACAAATTCAGCTCGTTGGCTCTATCCAGGCTGTCCCCCTGCTGTCGAATTTTGATGTTGAAGCCGGTGATCTGCTTCATGCCCATCCAAACGTCTCTGATGTTATTTTACGAGAGCTTGTTCTCCAGCTTCTTTCTGTATGAGTCCTTGCACACCCTCAGCCTCACCCTCAGTTCCCGCAGTACCCGCTTCAATTCTTCCTTGTCACCAGACCTGAAGGCTTAGGGTCTTCTTATTCAGGAGGTCCCTCAGGTCACTGGTGATCCAGGGCTTGTTGTTAGGGAAGCAGCGTATAGTCCTGGCCGGCATGGTGGTGTCCTCGCAGAGGGTGATGTAGTCAGTGATACAGTCC
>OMOW01076440.1:9617-25298 GCA_900312555.1 Lamprogrammus exutus
CCCAGGAGCCCGCCGTTCCACCTTTCGTTTTGGTTCTGGGTATGTCTCTGTGTTTGGAGGGAGGTGCTGTCGCCCCGCCGCTCAGGGAGACCAGCAGAGGTGGTGCATCCTGCCCAGCAATCCACTCGTCTGCCAAGAGAGAAGGCTCCATGCTGGCTGTGTCTGGGTAAAGGTCTCCCTGGAACAGATCTGACTGTAGAGAGATAGAGGCCAGGTCAGTAAAAGGGTGTTTACGCCGTACTGGGCATACAGAAACAATAAAAGCTACACATGACTTACCTTTCGTGGTACAGTCATAGAGATTGGTTCGACTTTCCTTTCGTGCACTTTGTAAAACCTACATCAGAGCAATACGTCAGAAATCCTGATAGCTGTGCAAGTTATGTGTTTATGTGCAAATATCACGGGGACAAGATGACCAAAACCAACTGACCTGGCAATTTCACACTTGTTGACATCCACACCTCTTTTACTGAGATAGCCAGCGCCTCTCTGAGGCTCCTTGCTGCTGTACAAGCTGAGGAAATGAACATAAGGGGATTCATCTGTCACTTCGAAATACCGGATGGTGGAATCGCCCTGAAAGCAAAAAAAAACATAAGTGAGCCAAACGTGACCGGGAATCAATGCAACATATTGTGTCCGTCGTAGTATCCTGCAGCTTTACCTTTCCACATAGGTAGATCATGTTTGTGTCGGGGTCATAGAAAGGGAGAAGAACCCCATTGCTTGTATCCATCTCCTGTATTGCCATCGGCTCAGACAGATCTTTCTGGAAGAGGAAAGCAACGGATTTGTCACCAGCAGAGCAGATGGACATTTTCTTTTGTAATTGCATGATAACATTTGCCATTGCTTGCATGTTTTCAGGTAAAGCAGCATGATGGACTTACTGCATCCCACAAGGCCAGCTGTCTCTCACTCATACGGCTGAAGCCTGTGGTCAGGATCTTCCCGTCAGCGAGGAACACCGCTCTCATTGGCCTGGTGCCATCATGGACCTTCTCTCTCACCTAAGTGTAAATAAGGAATTCAGGCATTTATTGAGTCGGAATCATAAAAAATAATGTGCATGATTGTCCATATTTATCGCAGCCAACCTGAATACATCGTAAAAAAGTGGACCAACCTTGAGGACGGTGCCCCTTCGTGGGTCAATGATGCGCAGTGCCTTGTCCTTACAGACGGTACAGACAACACTGCCGTCCTTATTCCAGCTGACACCGTAGATCAGGTCTGGGTGAGCATCACTTAGCTGGTACACAAGCTCCCCCGTGCCAACGTTCCATACGAACATCACATTATCACAGCCTGAGAGAGGGTGAAGCAATCTGAGTGAAGAGGGGATTTTACAGAGAGCGACTAGCATTGAAAGAGAAGCTTCATGAGGATTTACGGTAACGTGGAGCAGTGTTGTGCGCTTGTTACGTGCTGACATATATGTTTCAAATGAACTCAAGTCTAGCAGCTGCGGCACAAAGTGTAATTATTTTTCAGGGCAACCATATTCTCCTTTAAACTTGCACTGCATGCTACGAATTCCTGAAGAGAGAAACCCAATTCTGTGCTTGTATAATGTAATAGTAACTGAAGTGGCTGTCACTGAACACCAACTAAGTGAACTAAGAGCTGCTCTTCAACTTTCACTATTTACATATAAGTGGATCTATCTATATCTATATCTATATCTATCTATATATATATATATATATATGTATATGTCACTTTTCTTGGGTTATTTTGTGATGTAAAATTTTAGCAGGTAAAATCAAACAATACCCTCGAGTACCACTGGCACTCTTAATTGCAGTGATAATTGTCGTTGCAGATGTAAAAGCAACAGTGGATCCTTGCAAATTTGTTACAGATTACATTTGACTCATATAGTAACCGTACCGTACGGATTTTGTTGCTAAAGCTTCATTTATTAACAATGCTCTCTACATTAAGACAACCAGAAACAATTATATCTAATCATCTGCTATTATCTTCGTTGTTTCCTGAGGACGGTATTTCGACGGATCAAACGTGGTTACCTGCCGTCAGAAGGATGTTGAAAGCTGTTGGATGCCAGGCCAGGATTCCCACTCTTTTGCTGTGGCCCTCGAGTGTCACAATGGCCTCTGTCATTGGACTCGTCAGGCCCCCGTCTGGGATCTGCCACACCTACAAACAAACATGAAAAAGCTCATCTGTCATTTGCGATTGGTGAGGCACAGGACACTTCAATGAAGGAAATATCCCTAGACTGTTTTATTGAATGGTCAAAGTGTGCAAATTAGTGAGGTGTGCAACTTTTACCTTTATTGTGCAGTCCTCTGAGGCACTTGCGATGATGCTGTCGTCATGAGGACTCCACTGGATATCCAGTATTGGGGCTGCATGGCCGCAAACTGTAGGAGAGGACTGATCGATTCTGCCACTCTGTGCGAGAAATGGAGGAGAGACATTACGTGGTCAGAAAGACGTTGATGCATGACAGGAATCTAAGCGTAAACATTGTGCTCCGTCTATGTCTGCTGCATACAGGTAGACTTTAAGATCATTTAAGCACTATGAAATAGGCTTTTAAAAATATTGATGGACTGCTTTATCTATTCCAGTGCGCAGTCAAGAGTGTGAGGCAGAGAAGTGGTCAAACCTTGCCAATCGGCACGACGAGGAAGGCCCCGCCTCCGCCTGCCTCGACGATGACGGCGATGAATTTGGGGTTGACGGCACAGAGGGGACTGTCCCACGTTACGCGGGACACTCGGATATCGTCGATGCAATGCTCCGCTTTCCACGCCTGGGCGAAGACGTGTCGGAACTTGCTCTGTCTGACAACTCCTCTTCGGAAAGACATTTCTGAGGGAGAAAAAAACAAAACAAAAACATCAATGAATTACATGACAAACTGAGTTCAAAGAAGTAAAGACAGAGAAAAGACGTGGAAACAAAATGGTCTTGTTTTAGCATATATGAGCATGAATTGTACAGGCTAAATTATAACAGTGAGCTGCTGATAACTGATCTAGAGTCATGTATTTAATATATTATATATAGTACTATTCTCTTCTTTTCTTCTTTTTAGTATGAGTAAATGTTGAACATGCACCTTCTAATTATAAAATTAGTAGATTGCCTTGCATATTTAACGGCCCTGAACTGTCCTACTGATTTTCGTGTTTTGTTAAAGTTAAGTTAATGTTTCATGGTTTCGAGGCCATACTGACGCAATTACAAGCAACCGACACAAGTTTGGTCAATTCATCCCAAATGAAGTCTACAAGTCTACTTTGTTGCATCCAGAGGACTGTGCACTCTATTCATTTGCATTTTAGTCACTGTATCACCAGCATTTTCACAAATACCCATGAGCGAGAGAGGGTTATTCAAAGCGGGCAAATTCTCTCACGCTGGAAGGCTGTCCTGAAAGTACAGTCAGGCTCAGTGGACAAAAGGCCATGATCTGCCTGAAACCAAAACATGCAATGGAGGAGAAGGGGGTTGGGCACACAGGTCTGACCAGAGAGGGAGGGGAGCCAGTGTAACTCTATATGCCACATAATGCTTCACAGTTGTCAAAGCAAATCTCATTTACACAGGTATGCTGGTCACAGTGTATCTTTTTACCTACTTGTGTGTGAGTGAGGCCTAACATCTGGTAATTGATCTCTTAACACACATTGACGTGGACTTTAAATGTCAAAATGGTGTTCCATTTCTCATAATAATACTGTTATTGTTATGTTTTAGGGCGAACAGGCGCCATCCATTCGGGAAGAAAGGTGGATTTGCGATCAGTCATTAAAGCAAATGCAGTAACAAAGGACATGCAACGTTGTTATTTCCGTGTACAATACCTGCGTTTTCAGCGACGTCTCCTAATTGGAGTAGGAGCAGCAAAGACTGTGGTGTGACAGGAGGAGGCCAATAAAATAATCCGCAGCTCACAGCAGTAACTTAATCCGCTCCTGTGTCCGGGCAGGCGTGCACGTCGGTCACGCAGACCTGTGGCAGGAAAAATACAGTCAACAAGGCAAGATCCCACCGAATTATTCACCAGCCATCAGGTATTCAGCCGTGGGGTTGTCGGTATTTAAACACGTGACGCGTGATGTCGTGAAAGCCGAACCTGAAGGAGCATGTCCCGTTCGTTTCCACGGTGGTTAAATAGTCCACACGGACGCGGAATGGAGCCCCGGTGATGGATGGAAGAGATGCAGGTCGTGATCGCCCCGTTCCCGTTTTCAGACGTCTGTTTTGGATCAATGGATGAAGCGATCCCCCGCACTTCCGCCCATGGCAGCGCGTATCAAAGACCAAGGGGAGTCAAGATAAATATCGTGTAACCATTACTCGCATGCGTGAAGCAAATGCACATTATTTGGGACAGTTTAGCGCTGCTTAAAAAAAATAAAAAATAGACGTGTTGATTTCCGTCAACTTTCAAACGTTTAAAAAGACACAAGCAGAAGAAATATATTCGGGTAACACATTGACTATTAGGCTTAAAGAGCATAATATGACCATAGAGAGCTAGGCTAGGCTAGGCAAAGACGGAAGTTATTAGAAATAAAGTTACCCTGGCTTGCATTTAGATGATCTTTGCCCTACATTGAGTCAGTATACAATTAATTGTGGTGGAGAATTCTGGAGCGTTCCACCGTGGTTCCAAGACAAAAGATTAAGGACTAAAACTTTGCAGTATAGCGTCTGATTTATTCAGAGAAAGCAGTACAGAGCAAAGGAGGTTCGGTCTCGAGAGCGAACACTGAAGAAAGCTTAGAGCGCAAGGTCTCCTATTTTGGATTTCGGTGATGTATGGATATGGAATGTGATCTAATTAATTATTAGACTGTAGATGATGCTGTCATTGGGAGCTGCTTAAAACACAAAGAGGGGGAGGAAGAACTGTGTGTGCATACACGGGGCCAGATGAGAGAAGGAGAGGGAGGAAGGAGGGGCGAACTGTGTCGGAATAACAGGCCCAGATGAAAGAAATTAAGATGGTTTTTAGTTTACAGATGAAAGACGAGAGAGTGAGGACTTTGCAGAATAGTGGTTAGAGTGACTTTGCAGAGTAGTGGTTAGAGTGACCTTTTAATCTGAGTCCTCACCTGAGTATAAGCATTGGGTAATGTAATTCAAAGTGAGACACAATATAAGTGTCTGTATGTTTTATGTGAACATGTTTTATGTCTGTTATTTTAAAGGCCCTCCTAGGGACGGGCACTGGACATTAGCAGTAGCTATAAATGCTGTAATGCATTGCATCGGATAATTGTTGTGCAATTCTCTGTTTGATGCATCTGTACCTATCAAATAAACATTAAATGAAATGAAATAATGAGGTGAGTGTCATCGTGGAATATTTTATATTCCACACTAATATACTTCGAAGTGAAGCACAATATAATGAGTTGAATGTTATCAGTGGAATATTTATATTCCACATAAGGAGGTTTTATTTCGAAATAAAACAACGTATTTGTCACTTTTAATGGCAACAATATGTTAGTACTACAAATAATGCTGCAATAAGTGTTCACTGAAAATGTCATATTGCGATGAATTCCTCCTTAAATAATTGTATATTAACTTCTAACTTTATTCGTCTCTAAATCCATAAGTGCATGTTTTTCGTAGGAACGTTGAGAAATGGGGTGGAGCCTTGTGCTATGCTTGTGTATGGTCATTTGGCGTCACCTAGCGAGACAAATAAAGATAGTCGGAGGCCATGTCTCTAAAACACACCTTTTCCCTATGATATGTCACACAACCAAAAATAATAATTGCTCAGATAAACTCATATTATAGCCTAGTTAGACTTAAATTATTTGAGCAGCGTACGTGTTGAACAAAACGCAGCTAGTAGTCAACTCAAAAACTAAACAAGGTTGCTATATTAGTTTCATGCAAGTTCATCATTCGTGCCGAAACAAACCGTATTTCTTTTTTTGGCAAAACGATTGGTGGCTTCATAGAAAGTAGTACTCAATCACAAACAGAGCTCAGGTGTAGTTTAAAGGATATATTAAAAAACGCTTGATAGTGCAACAGGTGGCTCCGTGGCGCAATGGATAGCGCATTGGACTTCTAGGTTGAAATTGAAGTGATTCAAAGGTTGTGGGTTCGAGTCCCACCGGAGTCGCATTTTCTATATCTGCTGTAATTTTGCTTTTAAATGAGAAATGTAACATGTTGTGTCAAGTGGATATGACCTTCTCATTCGTAATAGGTATAAATGTAAATGAACCACCTTCAAACTAACTATCCATACTGTTTTGTAGTAAACCAAAGTGTTAGAGAGCAAACTATCATTACTTCACAAAGTACTGCTAAAACTTAATCTCACTGTAGTGAGTTTGTAATTTACATTTTACAAAGATTTTATTTTCATTTTAACGAGAATAATCGATTTGTTTGACAGAAATGAATTTGCTACCCGCGTCACACCAGCTAGACACAGTCAAACGGGACTTCCGGTGACCACGTTCAAAATAAAACCACCGAAGAAACGACTTTGTATGGAGTACCAAAAAGTATGTAGTCAATTAATTCAATCTTAGTTTATTATAAATGGAAATCTTTTCATGTGTATCAATTTGTGATATATAGTTTATTTGTAATGTTTTTGACTTAAAGACACATTTTTGTTTGGTTTTCTACACTAAGTCATACTTGTTTGAAGGCAAAACGACCTTTTTAAAAAGGGCTTATTGAACAAGTGACAGAAAGGTTGCAATACGAAAAAAACACACACACACGAACAAAGAACATATCGTCTACAAAACTGAAAAGGTAAACATAAATAAATGAGAATGTATACACCGCACCATACAATACATTATGATTCAACCTAGCTTTGGCTTTATTAGATATGCTTTGTAAGGCGATTGCCGGGCTTTTTAACGTTGACATTATCAACAAATGACCCCCAGCAAAACCTAGAACAATTTTGTTCCGATTGTGAGATAATGTTGTGAAATTAATTTTCAGTTAAGTGATTTCCACCCTAAATGTGGTTAAGAAAGCGAATTGATCATTTGCTCCTCGGGGCAGCCTGTGGGGAAACAATGCAATTTTCTATCAGTTTCCACACGACATGAAATAGTGTTGCACCGGGTGTAACCAGTCAGCTAACCATAGGCTAGTTAGATATAGCTAGCTAGCTTTAGATTTTTCTGTCGTGGTACGCAGCTGTAGAATATACAATATACACACGACTGCCGAGGAAGTTAATTAAAGACTTTTCTGTCATAGTCATTAAGAGTCACACGACTGTCGTGTTCGACGTCGTCGGTTTTGCTGTTTTCCAGCACGAGCTGAGCCGTGGTGGTCAGTTAGCCACCTAGCCCCAAAGCTAACCACCGTAGCGTATGGGTGTCAGAGTTAGCTGCGACTTCCCTGGGTGTCTGCGTTCCTCATCTCACATTACGGACACGTCAAGGTAAACACAGCAATCGACGAGTTGGCCGCTAGCTAGCATGCTAACGATTGTGCGGCGGTGTGTCGTCTTTACGCGTCAAAAGTAAATATGCAAATATATACCGGTAAGCTGAAAGCTACTCTGCCAGTCAGCATTTGTTCACTTTGGCCCAAATTCGAGCGAAGGTCATTGACGTTTTTGCTTTCGATAAGAATGTATTATCGTGACTTCCACCTAGCATAACTGGAGCTAACGCTTGCTAGCTTGTAGTGTCAGACTTGTCAATTTCTCACTAGATCCTACAATTTTGAGTTTTCTTTGAAGTAATGATTTGCTAAATGGCAAGTTTCCCCAATAAGATGAATCAAGTCGCGCATTTAATTTAACATCCGTGACACATGAGGTTTTGTTCGTTTTTTATGGCGTTAACGAGACCAAATCACAATTTTGTTTAATTGCAACCTTGAGTCGCCCCTTTAATTTTTCTCGTGTAACTCGGGCTTCAATATAATTTTTATTATCTTAAACTGTCTGTATGGCATTTGGAATGTGTATGGATTACCTTGTAACCTTTGACCTGACACCATCCTGAAAGACCCAACAGCAGCTACTGATTGAGTCATCTCTTAAAATGAAAGCTTAAATGTAAAATCTAAGATTTAAAATTTATATCTTTTTCCAAGTTTCCTGAAATTTATAACTTGATTTGGGGGCTGTGATGTCGGAGCCCAAGACCCCCACTCCAACCCCTGCTGGTGACACATACAAAGGATGGGTGTTCAAGTGGACAAATTACATCAAGGGTTATCAGAGGAGGTGGTTTGTCCTGAGCAACGGGTTGTTGTCATACTACAGGTATGCTGTCCCTCATTACGCAGATAAAATTGGACATATGGATATGGCCTGGGTCATGCTACTGGAGAAATCCCCCAGACTTTATCTGCTGTAGCTGCAAGTTTATTACAGCCAAAGCCTATTTAACTTTGACTCCTAATCCCCTAAACACTGTCGATTTGCCTATGCAAGGTTATGAAATTCATACTTAAGCAGCTCAGCGTAATTGTATTATTTTTACAGATTAGCAGCAGTTGCAGTTTCCCCATTGATTTAATAAAATGCCTCTGATTAATTAGGACCCAGGCAGAGATGGGTCACACGTGCAGAGGCACAATCAACCTGGCCACAGCAACTATCACCGTGGACGATGCGTGCAACTTTGTCATCTCCAATGGTGGAGCACAAACGTACCACCTGAAAGCCAGCTGTGAGGTGGAACGTCAGCGGTGGATCACTGCATTGGAATTGGCCAAAGCAAAGGCAGCCCGCATGCAGGCCGAGTCAGGTAAAACACAGGGCTGAGAGAATATAATAATAATAATAATACATTTTATTTCTATAGCACACTTTAAAATCCAAAGACAAGCCTTTAAAAAAGCAGACAAAGAGGAAACAAGCGTCGAGTGTTCCTGATCTTGTTTTAAATATTCAGAGATGTTATCAGAGTGCTAGATGTCCTTTTGTGACACTGTCTCAAGCCTCGGTCTCCTCAACTCTATTTTGCCATTTTGATTGTTAACAGATGACTCGGGGGACGACTTCTCTCCATCCTCTCCTGCGGTGCCACCTGGACAAGGTGGCGGCACGCAGAATTCCGAAGTCCAGTCGGCTCTCAGAACACTGGGGAGTAAAGTGGAGGATCTCAGCACATGCAATGACCTGATCTCAAAGCATGGCTCTGCCCTCCAGAGGTCAGTGTGTAACCTGCTTGTGTTTTGCATTTCCGTAGTATTAAAAGGTTGTGTCTTCCCCTCACACCCATTTTGAGACGCAGCAGTTAAAGGTTTTGCCACTCCATCTTGTTGGACTCTTACAACTTTTAAAAATATTAAACCTCTATATTGTAAAAAAAAAAACCAAAAATAAACCCATAAGAATATAAAGCCTCCGTCACTGACTAAGTTTATGTGCTTAACTCATTTCAACACATTTCTAACCGAGGTATAACCTTATAATACAGAGGTCATGACTCCAACTTCATGTGTGTTCTGTTTTGTCTACCATGCTTTCAATTCAGATATGCATCTCCAAACAAACATAGACGGAATGTTTTGTCTGATCAGTTATATCAAAATACCCTTGCTAGATTTACGTGTGGTGTTCCACCTCAAAATAGATTATCAGTCATTGTCAGTGTTGATAGATGATGTTAGTGGTTCATTTTATAACTGTTAAACTATTTAGCAAAGTCTCATTGAGGTTTTTGTAATTTCCATTGACAACATATTTGGTTTCTATAATATGCAAATAATGAAATACTGCACATTATAGACTTTCACCTTCATGTAATAATGTGTAATATGAAGCCCATTGAATCTATACTTTTTAAAATGTTTAGTTTTTACAAAGATATGTTATAAGTCATGTCTGGTAAACTGTGTAGTTAAAGTCCCACAGCAGTTGTTGTAATTCTCATTAACATATTTCTGGTATCTAAGAAGACACTGTGTGATTTTTATTTTTAGAACCTTTGATGACGTGTGTTTGTGTTTGTAGTCTTGATTTAGTTACTCTGGACATGAAGACTCTCTCAGCTCACAGTCCAGCAAGAAACCTATAACCATGTACAAAGCTACACATATTACATCACCTTTTGGGGCTATAAATAAGCAACCGAGTGCCTAAAAATCTGTTATTGACTATTTGTTTTGGTTGCGTAAGTTCAGTCAATAAGGAGGCATCCAATGAGAATAAATACGCTGAGTCATCTGATCTTTGAAGTGAGCAGCACATTATCTACAGTAACAAACTTGTCTACGTGCTTCTGATCATGAGTCACCATGCAAGACAACCACCAACAATTCCTTCTCCATTATAGTCAAAGCAGAGTACGTTAAATTATTAATTAACCTTGTCGTTCATCTGAAATTATGGCATGACCTCATTTTAAAATGAAGACGTTTGCTGCAGCGAGCCTTTGATAATTATGCCAAGGAGCTCATTCTTAAAGCAAGTAATGTTTCTGTTAAGTGTGTTACTTTAAATTAGTAGTTATTTACTGTGATTTGTGTCTCACGTCCTCCTTAACCAATACGTTTCAGGTCTTTGTCAGAGCTGGACAGTTTGCGTCTGACTGGAGAAGCTGGGGATAAGATTCGTCAGGTGGCAGAGAGGGCCACGTTGTTTCGTATCACCTCCAATGCCATGATTAATGTAAGTCTCACCCTCTCCCTCAGTATATATATGGCTGCCATGTTAAATGAAAATCACTAAGACTGGGTCAAATCAACCAGTTCAAAAGCATCTGATCCTTTGTTCTGATGTCACCTGAGCACAAATAAACCAAACTGCATCCTCATTTCATCCAGCACTTCCCACAGAACAAAGTAAATGATCGAAATTGGTTCATTTTTTGAGCCAGAGGTTCTGTTCTTAGCTACAAGCGCGTCCACGTGATCTTTTGCCCCTCAGGCGTGCCGAGACTTCCTCGCGCTAGCCCAGGCCCACAGCAAGCGGTGGCAGAAGGCGCTGCAAGCGGAGCGAGAGCAGCGGGTGAGGCTGGAGGAGACGCTGGAGCAACTGGCCAAGCAGCACAATCACCTCGAGCGGGCGTTCAGAGGAGCTGCGCAGGCGAACGCTGCCGTAGACAGTAAGGGTAAGAGCTTAACGCCTGAACAAAAGGCCTCTGAAATATACATACACCACTGCTCTTTAAAATTCAACATCATCAAGGCTCACATTAGTTCCCTGGAAACGTGTACCTACACTGAGTGTGTTTTTGCAAAGGCTCTGCCGGGCCAGGAAAGGGTGAGGCAAGCGATGAGGATGATGACAATGAGTTCTTTGATGCCATGGAAGAAGCCCCCGAGTTTATCACTGTACCTGCGGACCCCCAGTTCCACAAGTGAGTTCAGTCTTGTTCGCCCCACTGTTGCACGTGATTCATGCACGTGCAGTCTAGCAGAGGAACAGTAAGGTCTTAGAGGGTTCAACCCAGACGTCATCAGTGTTTGTTTCGTTGGAAGTTTATTTATAAAACCCGCATTCATGTCAGACGTCTTTGTCTGACACCCAAGGTCTCACAGGGTGTGTCTAGATGTCACACCCTGTAATTACCTGAGATTTAGTTTTGTTTGTTTACATTGCTGATGTTTTGTTCTCGGATTAGTCATGTCAGCCTTTGTTATTCAGTTTCGTTTTATGTGTTTTTGTTTCCTTCAAACATTACTGTCTCTGACTGACACTCTTTGTGCTCGAATTCCATTTAACAGAAGGTCCAGCAGTAACATCAGCGGGTTCAACAGTGAAATGTGTTCTGATGATCAGTCGGTAGGTAAACACACTGTAAACACTACAGAGATTATTGTGAAAGGATAGATTCACAGTTCCCAACCTCAACTCTATTGTCAATGTTAAAGCTACTAGTGAGGTTGTAAATGGTGATAAACATCCTAATAAGAATGAGTTGAAAGTATTCTGTCAGCTTATTTAGTTTCTATAGCTTTGATGTTACTTTACCGACACTAAGTTGTGCTTTCTCCTGGCGGTCATCCGTAGCTCATTGAGGAGCCTCTAGCAATCAACCTGGAGTCCCCCTCTCAGGAAGTGGTGCCCTTGAAGAAGAGGCGGGCTCGTATCCCGGACAAGCCCAACTACTCTCTCAACCTGTGGAGTATCATGAAGAATTGCATTGGCAAGGAGCTGTCCAAGATCCCCATGCCCGTCAGTATTTCTGCAGAGATTACCCAACATTCAGTCCGACTGACAGGAAGTTCATTGAGGCCACGCGAGTAAAGCCTTCTGCATGCTGTGTGCTGCTTTCATGTGTGTCTGTGGTTACAACAAAACACGCAGCCAGTTTAACAAACTACCCACAGTCGGTTAAAGTCATGTCAGCACATAATTTAATTCTAAAACCTCCAAATCAATCTTATGCTGGATAATCAACATTCTTTTAGATCATCATTAATAGCTCTGAGCTCTTTTTTTCATATTGTGAGTGTATACATTAGTATTTAACCAATGTATCCCCTTTTCTGAATAGGTGAACTTCAATGAGCCCATTTCCATGCTGCAGAGGTTGTCTGAGGACCTCGAGTACCATGAATTACTGGACAAGGCGGCCAAATGCCAGAGTTCCCTGGAGCAAATGTGCTACGTGGCAGCCTTCTCCGTCTCCTCCTACTCGACCACCGTCCACCGCACGGGAAAGCCCTTCAACCCTCTGCTCGGGGAGACGTACGAGCTGGACCGCCGGAGAGAGAGTGGCTACCGCTCCCTCTGCGAGCAGGTGAGAGGTCACGGCAACAAAGTGAAAGCAAACAAAGGAAGGATGTCTTGTGAAAAATCTCACTGACGCAGCATTTCCATAGGGTCTTGCTTCCTTATTTTGATGTCATCCACAAGCGTAAACCAATGTGATGTTAGAATATAAGAAAGGGAACCATGCATTTTATGTTTTAAATTGTGCATTCTGTGGCACGGAGAATTGGCTGACGATGTGAAAAGGCCATTTCCACTTTCAGTGTGACCATAGCAACATAAAGAACAATGGGGGTTGAGAAAGGAAAACAGCCAAGATTGAGTGTGGTTTGTTGGAACATAGGGATGGGATAGCTGACTGTTAATAAGGGGTTAAAAGAGGATTTGTGCTTAGAAAGATAGAATGTGAGAGCTGGCTCTTTACTCAGCTAGTGAAACATCGAGTTTTAGTGAGGAATCAATTGTGCCTTCAAGCAATACATTCAGTGATTTAGGCTTTACGTCATAGACCGGTGCAAGGAAAACACCTTTGATTATAGGGTGGAAAATGAATGAGAATAATTTAGATGAGTAAGTCATAGCAGCAAAGGGAGGTTCTGATTCATCTTAATGCAAAGTGCGTACGTGAAACGTTCTCCTTTCCAGGTGAGTCACCACCCTCCAGCAGCTGCGCATCATGTCATCTCAGATCGAGGCTGGACCCTGAGGCAAGAAATCACCGTCGCCAGCAAATTCAGAGGGAAATACCTCTCCATCATGCCTTTAGGTAAGAGTCGCTGCAGAGCTGAACCTCATTTGCATTTTTAAGAACTCAGGATGAGATTGTCGGTGTGAAATGAACATTTCGGTTGTTTTCTGATTGGATAACAACGTCGATTCGTCTTTGCAGGCACAATTCATGCAATCTTTGACAAGGGCAACAATCATTACACGTGGAAAAAAGTGACCACCACTGTTCACAACATCATCGTAGGAAAACTGTGGATTGATCAGGTGAGACTTGACACCATCACCCCGAGTACACAGCAGGAACTTGTGGCATTGAGTCTTTTTCTTTCCCCTGCCAGTCCGGTGAAATCGATGTAGTTAACCACACCACTGGGGATCGCTGCCATTTGAAGTTCGCCCCCTACAGCTACTTCTCCAGAGACGTGGCCAGGAAGGTTGTAAATATGGTTCACTTTTGACAGCGGTTTCCTCCCTTGTGGCGCTTCCGCCCCCAGTTTATCCCGCTCTTTCTTCCATTTCAGGTGACGGGCGTGGTGATGGACAAGGACGGCAAGGCCCACTATGTGCTGTCGGGCACGTGGGACGAGAAGATGGAGTTCTCCAGGGTGATGCAGAGCAGCCGGGGGGGGGAGAACGGCGTCGAGGGCAAGCAGAAGACGGTCTACCAAACCCTCAAAGCTCGAGAGGTCTGGAGGAGGAATCCTTTGCCGTGAGTACCGCTTTGTACAGCTGCGTCCACCAAGCACTCTTTGGTAGATGTGAAGAAATATATTCTCTTCATAGATATTCAGATTTTGTGTGTTGAAGCTGCTCTTTGTCTCTGGCTGTCCGCAGTGAAGGGGCAGAGACCATGTACTACTTCACTGCCTTGGCGCTGACCCTGAATGAGGCAGAGGAGGGCGTCGCACCTACCGACAGCAGGCGCCGGCCCGACCAGCGGCTGATGGAAGACGGTCGGTGGGACGAGGCCAACGCCGAGAAGCAGCGGCTGGAGGAGAAGCAGCGCACCGCCCGGCGTGAGAGGGAGAGGGAAGCCGCCAGCCAACGCACCTCAAACCAATCAGAGGATGGTGAGAGTGGTAATTTAATCTTTATTGTACTAAATACCTGCTCCATCTATTTCTCCTCTGTCTTGCTCTGGGAAAAAATCTGGAACTAACGGGTAAAAGTCTCTGTGATCCCATTTTTCTTCTTTCAAAAGCTGTCGATGAGGACTCTTTTACTGACTCCTCTCTCAAAAGCAAGTATTTCCCTTTTTGTCCTTCAATTTACAGCATGCTTTGTTTTCTGATCTTCCTCCTAGATTTCGTTTTTTGAAATCATTTTTTAAATATATATTTTCCCTGTTGTCCCACCAGGTGTACAACATGACAACTACAAGGCACTTTGGTTCGAGCGCTGTGAGGATCGGATCACAGGTGAGCAAGTTCATATCTATAAGGGCGGCTATTGGGAAGCCAAGGATCGTGGCAGCTGGGAGGACTGCCCGGACATATTTTGACCTCAGCAGTGACTGGAAAATGCCCCCCAAAGAGACTTGTCCACTGAAGCCGGCTGGTGGACGGCAACTGCAAAGGCCCGCTCGTCCCCAGCCGATGGTGGGATCCCTCCAGCAGCTCTCTGTTCTAAGAGATCTCCCGGACAGTCGTTACTGTCTGATCCAGTGAGAGAATCAGCGTTTTCCCACTTTGTTTCTTAACTCCTTGCCCGTAGTCTTAGCGTCCGCCCCTGCTGCTGTCACACACCTGAGAGGACTGGAATGAAACCGAGATGGTGGAGGCTTTGCTTTTCGGGAAGCCTTTGAAGCCAGCACAGTTCTGCTTTGACGTAAGGAGGAGAGGGAGGAAATGAAACGGGCAGTGCTTCCTTATATCCCATAGGTTGTTCCTTTTGTCTGCCTCTTCATCTCTCTTCCAGCTCTGTAATGGATCAAGAGCAGCAGAGGTTCACGTGACACGTCTCCTCCACCGTCGTGTGCTAGCAGCACCCTGTGAGATAACGTAGTGTTCATAGCGTCATACACGGCCCTGTGTGCTTAGGAAATAAAACGGCTTAAAATAACTTCATCAAAATGTCGAATGGTGGCCTTCAAGGAGTTAGCGAGGTTTTCTTGTTTCTCTCTCATTGATTTATTGTCTTAATGTAATGAAGTGAAGGTTCTAGTGTGATTGTGTATGATCGCGTATCCGCTCTTCCATCACTTCACATAACTGCCATGATGCAGTGTTGTGTGTTTAAAGAAAACATGCGTGCCCCCTCAAACTGCTTCTATTTTTGGT
>OMOW01076457.1:0-20165 GCA_900312555.1 Lamprogrammus exutus
GGTGTCTCACGCACTCCCTGCCACAAAGAGCCTCCATTCTCTCCTGAGAGGGGCCTGCCAGTCCCGCACTGTAACCCAATCACCTATCTATCAGAAGAGTGTGTCATCTCCACAGAGTAACAGGAAGTCTCCACACACACACACCTCTCTCTCTCTCTCTCTCTCTCTCTCTCTCTCTCTCTCATTCCCTCTCATTCTCATTCCCATCTTTGCAATTTTACTTCTCACTGATTCTGGCTTTCATTGGCACCTAAAAATCTGCACTGGAAACAAAGAGTTCATTAGCAAAAATTTTTAAAATATATGTTGGATTCAGTGTTGTTTGATTATGCTTTCCAGGTAAAACCAATCACCAATCAAACTGTATGACCCCCCCTATGTTTTTACTAGAACATATTGCAAAATTTGTGTTGTGACAAATCTGAAATTTTTGCCAAATCTGGCAACTTTTTTCTCGTATTGATTCTAGGAAGTTCTGGATATTCTACTCAGTTCAAGAGGACTCTAGAAAGTAAAACAAAGTCTCAAAAATCAGGTAGGCAAATTCTACTAACGAAAACTATAAATAATATGAGAAAAATATTCCATAAAATTACTTGATTCTAGGAAATTTGTACATCATGGTCACGTGATCTATTCCTTCCTTCACACTCGTATGGTAAATTACAGGAACATGAGGTTTACACGCTTGGCAGATATTTTCACATGCAAGCCAAAATTTTCATCTGATGTAGTAATGGATTTCTTTGCAGTATAGCTATTTAATTTTAGAGAGAAGAATACCCCAAATCCCTTTTTATTGCTATTGTTCCTTGTCTGATAAAAGCAAAACGTACAAATGTTCATGTTTCAGCAATATCTGCAGAAGTATTCATGAAAAAAAAACATGTACAAACACACACACACACACACACACAAATGTCAGTATCATTCAAAAATGACCTTCAGCAAGACAAAGTACTTTCTCCAACTATTTTCAAGCCAAACTTTGGGTGTGCAGTTTTAAACTTCTGGTTCCTCAGTTCATGGGCACGTTCTTGGAGATGTTCCATTTGGATAAATGCATGACTAACTTCACTAAGTGACTGCGAATACAGTTGGTTATCAAGAGAGCAATATCCATATCCACACTGCACCACTATTCCACAGCAATAATCATAATTTCTGCAATCATTAGAAAGGGAATAGCCCAATTGTTATCTTGAATTTCTGTTTTAGGATGACAATCCTGAGGTCGAGGGTCAAAATTTTCATACCTGGAAAGAATGTATTTGATAAACAAAGCCTGGACATGGCAGAGGAACTAATCTCCCCATGGGGAAGTGTATACATTAGCCAAACGTAATTGAAATAGTTTGGGATTTACATATCCCTTTTCTCATTAGTGGTATTGAGTGACTGGATATTGAATAACAAACATGCTGAAAGTGGGTTTGGAAAGCTCAAAGCGTGCAGGCTGGATTCCTGCAGGCTGTAAGGCCTAAACTTAGAGCTTTTGGGGGAGCTACAAAGGCAGCCAGTGAACCCCAGTGTTGGCTTTGGACCTACAGTTCCTTCCTGTTCATGGAAATTCATCTACAAATGAAACGTGTTTCAGTCGTTGAGCTGAACCCTGATGGCTGAGAATACACATTTTAAAGCAAAGAGTTCTGCCTGTTTGGAAAAAGAGTAATTTGTGTGAAAAGCAAACAAAACAAAATGTCAAATCGACTGCTTTTGACAACAACATTAAGTTCTTCAATAAATGCACATGTTCTAGTCAGAGAAAAGAGTTTAGTCAGTGAGGTCTAGTGAGGAGGCTTTAAGAAAAGCTTTAAAAAATGGTTTAAATGCTGAGGCTTCCTAAATTTAAATGTACAGCGCAACCAGGGAACACAGCAGTCTGGCTTTGAATTGTGACCATGTTGGCCACTGTGAAGCTATACTGACCTCTGCTGGACAAAGGGATTATAATTTATATTTAAAAAAAAATGTATCTCAGGACAAATTGTAATTCTGTGACTCATGTTTGTAGATTAGGTGTCTTGATCGAAGGGCCTCTGAGCAAACCAAAACATCCTGGTACCACAAGCCACCAACCAACTCACAGGAAAACCTCACATGTGTTTGTGTGCTGTACTGACATTTTTCTGTATGAGCACAAAACGTTTCCGACGCCAACATAGATCAGGAATACACAGTGTGTGGTCTATTTTAAAAATAATGAATAATGAATGAATAAATAAATCAGATTAAAAACAGTATAATAATTAAACAAAAATATCTCCAGTGATTTTGTGAACCCAAATAGATTCAAAGTTGTTTAGTTTGTCTGCAGAACTTTCCAGAATCATGCAACACCATTAGTGCACATTCCACAGTTTGAGAATGTAATAGACAATTCTTATGCTTCCGCTAACCTGCTGGGCTTTGTTGAAATCGGACATGTCTGTAATTTAACCTGACTACAAATAATTTTATTCATTTACTAAAGGTATTTAAAAACATTTAAATACTTAATTTAATGTCTCTACTTATTGTGTTTCATTTAAGATAACTGCACTGCACAAGTGTCTCATATTCAGCCTAAAACACTTTACTTTGCTACAATGCACTGCTTGTTTCAATTCAATTATTAAAGTGGTCACACTTTTTGTTTAAAACATATTGTAACATCTAAAAGGTGATTTCTTTTTAAAATGTTAACACCGTATGGCATCATAAAAGTGTTCTGTTCCCTGTCAAGTTTCACTAAACTGCTGCCAGTCTGAATTGAAGTTCTTCGCCACTAGGTGTCACTCATGTAACATTTAAAATAGAAACTTACTGCAGAAGCACATTTTGATATCATCAGTGTCTTTTTTCTGCCACACTGGCTCACATTAATTATTATTTTTATTTGTAAGATTCAAAATCTGCAGTCACATTGCACTGAGATCAGCTCTTTCCCAGTGGGACAGACGCAAATATTACAAATTGGTACTGTGCCATGATTTGATTAATGGCAACTCATTTTCAGTGCAGCCATGAGGCAAATCAGACACTTTCAGACAAGTTGCTTTCCCTTGGCGTTACATTTTGAAGTGGATGGTGCAAGACCGACTGCAGACAGAGACTGTGAGAAGCCAGCTCATTAGCTGGCCCGGTCGACCAGAGTGGCTCATTCCTCCCAGGAGAGCTGTTCAGACTTCTGGGAAACTCACCAACGCGCCAACAGCTGCAACTCTCCAGCAACCTGATGAAAACTCTTCCTTTCTCACTTTTTCTCTTTCTTTATCTTAAGTACTGAATGGGTGCGTCCCACTGGACTGGCCAGGCCTGGATCTCCATCCGTCTGTACACACATCATTTTGGGGATTATAATAAAAGTACTCTGAGATCAAGAAGTCACGTCATCCATACTCTCTCTCTCTCTCACACGCACACACACATACACACACACTCTCTCTTTCCCTGACAGTAACTGTGTGTGTTTAGGTGTCTGGGTAAGTGTGTGTGACTTTGTTTTCTGTGTGTAAGACATCTTAGAGGCTTACTTTCTGCCTGAACGTTTGACTTGTGTTTTTTTTTTACTGAAATATTGATGAAAGGTACTCAGTTTGGCGACATTACTGCAGCTCTCTGGAGTCCTGTTGTCATAACATCTGAAAGTTGATATTGATTCTGTTAATGTTGTTTTATTCTATATTATTGCATTTAAATGGGACCTTAGTTTACAGAAGATGCATCAAAAAACATAAAATTTCATCACATTAGGAATCTTAACAGAACTGACAGGAGAATTTTCTCATTGTAAATACAAGATGTGTGTGTTGTTGGCTACAGTATTTGTCCATTGAAAAAGCTGTGGTTGTATTGGAGTAGATTACATTCCTCAGCAAGCAAAATGCATGAAAGGCGTCCAAACGTAGGAGTGTATCTATCTGTGCGAAGTTTTATTCAGTGATAAAATTTCATATTTTCTCAAAATGTCTTTTTGGACTTTGCTTTCTGTGGACTCTGCTAGTTTCAACTGTTGCAGACATTTCATTTCAATTCGCAAAATTTATACCATTTGGTCTTTGGTGTCTTCGGGCAGCCATTTGCCTTCACACATGACACAAACACACATAACATGATCGCTTGTGAATAATGCAGTTTTTGATTTGAATTAAGACAAAGAGAAAAGGAGATCACTGTTAGTAGAATTCTGAAATGCAATACTTACAAAGTACAAACATATCACACAGACAATAAATAGATGTACAGTATATCTGTGATATATTCAAGTCAAATAGGAATACAGAGAGCAGATTTAAATGTGAGGTGATTTAGTATGAACTGCACTCTTCAAGACCTATAGTGAGATAGGATTTGTCAAAAGTACCTGATTATATACAGATAATAAGCAGAAAACAATACTATGCACAAGCTTTGCCTTTGTGCTGCACGCCAGGACGTAACCAGTAGTAATGTAAAAACAAATAGATGAGGATGCCATTATACTAATTACAGCAAACTGGCACACTACAAAATACATAAAACACACTATAAAACACTGTTTTCCTGTTTAAGAGGCTCCTGGTGAAGTAAGTCTTCTTTGTATCTCGGAGCATTATTTTTATTGCTTGTCTCTTTAGAAGTTAATTGTAGATGCCAGCAGTGGTTTTAATAGAAAACAACAAACATGACAGATTGAATCCTCAATGCCCTCAAGGTGAAGTTTAAGTGTTCGGGACATAAACAAAGAAATAGGCCTCGATTTCCCCCCAAATGAACTCTACAGAGGAGGATCCCCTTTTTGTCAGGGGTGGGGGTGGTGGGTGTCTTATGCTGTTGCTCCACAAAGTCTGACAGAGGAGGAGATGTCCTGGCTGTCCTCTGATCGGCCTGTCATCATGAATGGCCACGTCTGTAGAGAAGGAGGGAGACACAAGCAATCATTCCTCTGGTCACTGATTAGTTATTGAAGAGAAACCCCAATCGAACCCTTTATTCAGAAGTTGTTTTCTAATATAAAGTTGCGTTTTACGGTGTAAAGAAAGTTTGACGTTCATACCAGGCTGACTGGGTGCGCAAAGCTGTTCTCAAATCTGTCGTCCTGCAGCAGTTGTCTGAGGTGAGAGATGTAGCTGGAGGCGAGCCGCAGCGTGTCCAATTTGGACAGTTTGGTGTCCGCAGGAACCCAGGGCAGAGTGGTCTTTAGCCGGGAGAAAGCTTTGCTCAGCACCCTCATCCGCGCCCTCTCCCTGGCGTTGGCCGCGTTTCTCTGCGACTGACGCGCGTCTTTTTGGTGCGCCCTGTGGACTTTGCGCTCCTGCTTGATCCCGCCGTCCGCGCCGTCCTCCTCCAACTCCTCATCCGAAAAGCGACTGGGATTATAGCAGCCAAATTCCCCCCCGCTCCTCTCTGAAGGGGCCGCGGTCCGTCCGTGACACGTCTCGAAGTCCTCAGCATCGCTCGCCGCAGAGCCGGTGGACATGGCTGATCCACCTGTGCCTTGGAGATGGACAGGAGAGGCGCAAAGAGGTTTCCTTCCGGGCCAATTGCAAAACTAGAGCCTCGGCTTGAGTTTACTAAATGTTTCCATTCAGTAAGTTTACAGCTCTGTGTCACCACTGACACACCAAATGTGTTGAGGTCAATTCTGAAAACTAAAAGTGAAACGTGCTGCCGTGCTTTGCTGACCCGTCTCATTTAAGTGCCCTGGGCTTGGCATGAGTACAGAACCTTTCTTTTCCCCTCCCCCTTTTTTCGGTAAGCCACCATGACCCCAGTAAGACCACAACTCTCCCTGTGCATGAGACTAAGTCAAGATGTTCTTCTTCTCCTTGATATTTACATTAAAACAGTAATTAATGGAATTTGGGCGAAATCAAATAGGAAGGAATTGATTTTTATGAAGTTGAAATATCATGTCGAGGGTGCATGAGCGTTGATTTTGACAGATAACGCTTCTGCTTTGATGTGTGATATGATTACAAAGCAGACACAACCGGTGATGCACACAACACATTGCAACATTTGAACATGCATTTGTCTGGTATTGTAAACATTTTACACATTTGTCTCAGCACACAGATGTGTTTTGGTAATAGAAATGTCTTGAGGACCTTATCAAAAGTGCCTAATCCTTCGCCGGTTTCACAGAGGGATTGGGTTTCTGCAGATGGAGCGGCCTTTCACACGCAGCCTGCATGCACCAGCCCCAGCTGTTATCCTTTCCCATGACATCTGGAGCGCTGGCATGACAAGGGTGTGGTCAGGAGGCACAGGGGGCACCATCTTTATTCCCAGAGTATCACAAACACTGTTCACGTCTCTTCTTTTTCTGTTTCTTTTCTCTCCTCCAAACATTTCTGAGAGCATCCACCTACAGGGCTGAGGCAGTGGTTGAATATTTCACTCTCGAATGAGCTGACGGAGAAGGAAAGGGAACAAGGGGTTTCTCCAGGCCTCAGGATTGCAAAATGTCTTTGCAGCCTTGAAACTTTGGAGGAAAAAAGTATTTTTGGACCAAATTATCTCCCCAGACAGTGTAGCTGTTGTGTGTCTTAAGACATTACAAAGGAAAATGCAGCAAGCACATCACCCGCTCGATCCAAAAAAAATGCAAGTCAAGCTTTGGAGGAAAACTGGAATGGGCTTCAAGTAAGTAACTGGGAAAAAATGACAGGTGCTGCACAATTTCTCTGAATAAATGGAAAGTTCTGTCTCCATTCCTACAGGAACGCTCTTCTTCTTTCTCAGAAATATTCCCAGAAATCCCAGGTCCCTGTTAGCCATTTTCCCCCCCACATGATATGTGTGTAATTTAGATGGTTTTCTTTTTTTTATTACATTTGTACAACTCGGCCAAGGATTACCTAATTGCAGCTGAGATGCATGCTAGATTTTGGTAGAGGGCCATGCCAGGTCCACTGGAAAGAAAAAGGGAATTTACTGCAGGCTGTACTGAGCTGAATGCTGCCCTGTGCTCCAAGCAGTTCCCAGGATGGGGTGTAATTCATACCAGTGACACTATACTCACTGGGTTGCATCTCACTCATACCTTTCCTTTCTCTCCATGCGTATAGAAATACATGAAAAGATATTGTCTTAAATGTTCCAATCCAGATTTCTGATGTCTACTTTGTGAAGTTAAAGTGTCCTGCGGTTTTCCTCAGTAATCCATTGCTCAGATTTCCCCTCTGTCATAGACCAAGAATGCTCCTTAATCCAAGGACACATTCTTCTGCTTCCCATGCTCTTCCATGCACTAGAAGATGGACCTTGGAGGGACCTCTGCTCTTAGTTATCCATGAGCGTGTCACCAGGTTGAGCTATTTAGTTCCCCGTGAGCTGGTGAGACACTGAGAGCTTCAGGCAGACTGCCATCTCATCCCATGTGACTGCATCCGTCAGCGAGGTGAATGGCCTGACTGACACATTTGAAGGTGCAAGCTAAGGGATTCTGCTGTTAGATTTACTCTTCATTTGATGAGCTGTCGTTTCTTTAAATAACATGAAAAATTATTGGCTTCTTGATGCATATTTCAACCTGCTGCGCCATTCACTGTCAAGAAAAGCAGGCTAAGATAAAGCGGGAGTGCTCATTAGTCATTTTTAGATGAAGTTACTGAAGTAAAAGCAGAAAATATTGTGCAAAACATTAACGTAATTGATGGGTACATGGTTATTGTATTTGCCATGGGAATAATTAAATTCTGGGCTAACGGTAATAAATATCACATGAAACTTCACTTGAAGGGAGAGCTAGCATTTGTCTATCAGCGAATACTTTCAGGGGTCATGACCCCTCTCAGGGCCTTTGCATGGAGAAGCAGAGGGACAGGTGCAGACTCATGATGTCACCAGCCTCTCTGTGCTGCTATCCCAGCCTCCCATAATTCCCATGATCACCACTGCACCAGCTTGTAGCACTGAAAGCTGCTGTGTGACACCAGCACGCAGCCATCGCACAAATCACGGCAATAATCCATCAATTTTTACGTGTGTAAAAATCACATTTAGGATCACAATAAGGATTTTATGAAGGTTTTCAAATCACCCAGTGTGGAATCACTGAAGATGCTTAGTGTTTGATATTTGCACCTATAAGTTGTATACTAGAAAAGTTACATTTTCATGCCATTTGTATTAATTTATTAAACATATCTGAGCTGGAACAACACATACTGTGCCTATGAAGATTCATATAATTCCACATTAAAACACAAGAGTCCAGATTTTGCTGCTGTCGTTGGATGGAAAATACCTACCGCATCCATTTTTACTTCATTTACCCAGATCGTTCAAGCGTATCTGTAGCATTTAACCAGCAACCTTAAATCACAACCTCACCCCCTGAGTCCTAATAGGAAGTCAAACAGCAGATGTCATACTATACTCAATCACGTCCCACAATCACATCATCCTCATATTTTATTGAACTGCTTGCAGTAGCGATGCCTCTGGCTTATAATGAAGGCAATCCTTTGTGCCTTAATATCTATTATAATTATGCACTGTGCTCCACAATGGTGCAGTGCAGTTCAAAACAATTTAATTATCCAGGAGAGACGGTGCAGTCATTTTCACTGTCAGACTGCTGCATGAGAGGTCACAATCTAACCACAGACAAGATATAGATTTTTATGTTTAATCATTTCAAATAGCTTATTCCTACATTGTAAAGACTTTGTTTACCATTATAGAGATGATGAACAGTGACATATTAAAGGCTCAAAAGCAAATAATGATACAAAAAACAGCGACTCTGTGCGTGATATATAAAAAATGACCATAAAATTGCTCAAACATCATATTATTCAGATTTAGTATTTATGTATCAGTTTATCACAGGTGTGTTTTTTTATTTTGAACAGCAAACCAACCCACAGTTATGACAATTAAATGCACTTAATTAAGCATATTGAATATATGTAAATAGCCATTTTGCCGCCCCACAACAAGGGGAAAGGCCAAATTCTGATATATTGAGCTATATTAAAGTGTAGTAATATATATGTATATGCCGTAATTCACCATTCACTTGTTGCTATGTTGTAGTTGTTTCATTCATTTGACCCTCCTCATTTTCTTTTCGCTTCAATTGCCTTCATCAGTGGAACCCAGCGAGATTCGCTGTCACACTTTGATTTGGACCAAAGCAAGGTTGCCCACATGCTCCCTTTGGTGCGCACCGGGTCGTCGTACTCATCGGCCTCGGAGGTGATCTCCATCTTCTGGATGATGAGCTTCAGGAGGTCGTGCTGCTTCTCCAGCATGCTTGACATCTCCTTCATCCTGAGGTGAGAGAGAGATTTGGGAGAACGCATGTGAAGGATTTGTTTCCATTTGTATCCACTAGGGGCCACTCATGCATCAAATAAATACTGTTGCTGTTCAGTTCTTTCCCACTTGGGATCTGCATAGTTAAACTTGAGATGAAAGACCAGTTTATATGTTGCATAAATTATTGTAGCATATTGAATGTGTTATAAAAGCTTCTCATCCTTTCTTGTCAATCATCTCCATGGTAAACATAATTAAACTATGAGGATTACAGTAAAATCTCACCATATGATCCATTGTTTTTCTACCTTTTAAAGCTTTACCTGTACTTTTGCTTTTGGAGCTCAGTCTGTAATGGACAAACGATAGTTGAGGTGGTCTGCTGACGGTTCCAAACTTCACTTGTGTTGTCCTCACCAGCTAATATTTGTAGTATGTGGTTCTGTCATCAAAAGGGATTAGAATGAGAAATGGACATGACATCAATAGATTTAAACACATAAATGAGAAGTAGCAAGGACCTGACTGAAGTTGCAAAGACGTGCACGCCAACATACTACTCTATAACCTCTGCTCCCACACAATCAACATACCCTGGGGCACTTGCGATTGGGGTAGATGGTGACAGAGGGTTTGTCGACCCGCTTCATAAACCAGTAAGGCAGCTTATCTTCCAGAGCTGTGTGGAGGTCAATCTGTAGAGCATCAGAGGAGAGAACTTGGTGAAGAATTTCTTATAACCAAGCTCAGACAGAACGACCGAGTTGCTTCTATATTACTTTACCACTTTGTTACCATTATTTTGTTACAGGTGTCTGTTGTTAATGATATGGTGCTTTTGTTGTATATTCATTATTGCATCTTACACGCTCATCCAAATTTACTTCAGTATCTGTCTACTTGCATACTTGTTGGGTTGACAGCCATGATTGCTTTGAAAATGCAGCATACATCATCATCTGATCAATGCTTGTCTTTATTTATAGTCACAGAGGGCATCATTTATGTCTCTGGTCCCTCCTAAATCGGTAGACAAATTGTTTCCATACACACCTGCATGGCCATTCTTTTCAGGGCCGCGTTCCTCTGAACCTCTGCAATGTCTCCAACAGCCAAACCAATCTATTACACAGGCAACATGAGACAGATAAGAGGCATGTGGCACAGACCTCCAGTTTATGTTAAATTCTCAATAAAACTCAATCAATGAGCACAAAACATCAAGTAGCACTGTTTAGAGGCTGTTAAGATGCACTTACCATCAGGTTCATCAGCAGTATTGGCATTAGAAGCACAAAGGTTATAAAAACAAAGTATGTCAGGCCACTGAATGGGAGCTCATTGTTCAGATAAGCATCCAGGAAGTTATTCTGGTAGTTCAGTTCTCCAACCATCATCACAAAAGTCTGCATCACTGAGAGATGCACAGTGTCAAACTCTTTCTGAGGGTAAAGACAAGATGATGCACGGCTTGTTTGCTGTTGTTTTTAAAAATGGCATAAAACAATGACTCTTAGCACAAATTTTGGATCCTTGTCCCACCTGGTTGAGCATCAGTGCATGGAATGCCAAACCAAAGGCCAACATCATGTACAGAAACAGCATAACAATACGGACGAGCGTCCTCATGATCTCCCCAAACATCACAACATAGATTCCAACACCTTCAAATCTGGAGAAACAGAACACACTTGCATTCATTATCAATTACAAGACATTATGTGCTAAATCAGAGCATTTAAGAAAGGGGTTACCTCTGGAGATAAAGGAGGAATCCAACCCAGGAGTATAAAACTGCTAGTGCTCCTGCTTGCCAATGTAAAGAACCCTCCACATTCAGCATGAGCGGAATGATGAAGAGGAGAGAGGAGATGGATGAGATCCAATCACCCGGGCTGGAAGAATCCGTGAAGTAGTTCCAGCGCTATAAAGTGAGTGGTGGAAAAAAACAAAATTAGACAAACCAACAGCATCTTTGCTACTTAAATTCATCATGGCAAACTACTTCCTGTACTCAAAATCTCCTCACCTGTGCGATCAGAACAGTATTTCATTCAACCATAATGAGCATCAACACTTACGGTACTGACACTGTGATTTGATTTCGAATAGTTGTACCTATAATGACAAGGAAAGTCCCCTCACCTCCTTCATTTGGAATAATACTTGTATAAAAGCACATCAGTACCTGTTGTGATATTTGAACCACTTCCTTCGCAACGGCGTAGATGTTCATGATTAAGACCATCAGAATACAGACAGACAAGAAGACATTTTGCTGTGGATCGAAGAACAATATTCAGAGGGAGAATTGCAGACTTACAAAACTAAAGCAGGATAAAAATCTTTTACATGAGCGATTTGTCATTAAATGTAAGCTGCTGTGCCACGTGAGATGTTTTAATGAAACTCATTTATGGAATACTGAAGCACAGTTTCCCCAAGAGACACACGGAATAAATTGATGGACATTCTAACCTTGATAGTAGCGAATGTTACATATGATGATGATAATGAAATTAAGCAAATTAGGTCACTGAGCACCTGGGCAATGTGTATGTAATGATGATTTGGGTAATTAAAGGTATCTGGTTAGAAAACGCTTTCGTCTGTCTTGCAAGGTTGCACGACCACAGGATATTACCGCTACAGGGGGGTCGTAAGTTAAAGACGTTTATGAATGCAAACTGAAGATTACACTTATCTGCCATTCTATGTAGCTTTGGCTCTGGTTGTGATTTAAAGGCAAGGCCCCGAACACCTGACTCATCTGTACCTTTAGGAAAGATATGGGCACCATGGTGATGTTCCGATTGCTTGTGTCAGTGGTGTTCATGGTGGGCCTCAGAGACACGATCAAGTGAGTGAGGGGCAGCAGGCCTAACAGGTACAAAAACATGTTGAGCAGGTGAGCCTTGCTCCCATACGCAATCCTGCAGATTAAAACAGAGAAGAAGAGACACAGGGCAGATAGATGAATGACAAACACGGTGAATAATGCAGCAGTGCTCTCCGCAGTCGACTACATCACCCCCTCACCCAACCTGATCAGTAGTCACATCATGTCAGAGTGCGAAATATCACTCTCAGGGGTTGAATCAAACGCAATACAAACCATTTCATTTGCAGGAACTTTTTGCTCACGGGGTGGTTGAGGAGCTCAATGCGGTTGTACTGCACCATTGCCTGCAGAAAGAATAACAGAACAATACCCCGCTGTTACATTGTCAGCAAACGCCGACAAACAGTCACCTGCAGCCTAAAACGAGTTGTCAGTGCAGTTTTGTCGCGCTTCACAGGCAGCGATACCAGACGGCAAGACGAGGCACAATTGCTTCGAACATTGGGTGGAAGACGAGATGGCTTATGTCTTTCTTTCATATTGAACTATAAAATGTAACTGTGTAATAAAAAAAGAGGGTTTGCTGGCCAGATGACTGTATGAAGAACATTACACATTATAATTCTACTTCTATGATCTTGCAGAGGTCTTTAATGGTGTCTCATCAAATCACGTCTACGCTTTGAAAATGGGCACGTGCAGGCTGAACTCATCATTCACAGGTGATAGTAGAGAAATCTGAATATTCAGTAAGGTGTACAATGATTTTGGACTGCTGTCCAACTACTACATGCCAATATTAGTGGGAACGGAAAAAGCATGCATGAGAAAAGTTTGCTTGATTTTTTTTCTGTGCTTTATTTAATTTCCAGGTGACTAAAGCAAAAGTGTAAAAAAAAAGAAGGAAATTCTATAGATATTCGAGCCATATTTACTTATTTATTTTCAAAAACAGGTTGTGAAATTTGTTCCAGATTTTTGTTGCAAAATAGGAAATCCAGTGAACAGAAGGGACACAGACCCTTATGCGTTGGACCTTGCATCTGCCACGCCCCTACTGGAAGACTGACCAAGAGCAGCTCCTATCACATATGCCAATCAATAAGTGGTGATTTGACATTGTGACCCTGCCTGCGCCTCCCATAAGCTGTTTCCAAACACATCTGCTTTTAGCACCAAGGCTGCCAGCAGGAATGAATACTAAGAGGTGGTGAGTGTTAAGACAGCTGGGAGAAAGCAGTGGCCCTGAGCTGACATTTAGCAGCTTGTTCATAAACACGTACACGTAGCACATGGTGGCTTTAACAGGACGACAGCGGCAGCATGACCTCATATTCCTAAATTGTCCCCCAATTGGGCTGACTGGGACAGATTTATCTTCTTTCTGCCCGCCAAACAAGGCCGCGACCTGTGTTACGGTGTCAGCTGTTTACATTGTCCACACCCTTCCACCCAAGTCTGCAAAGGGGTTGAGGGCCTGGGTCATACTCTCCTGCCAATATGGACGGCAGCCGTTTACTTAGGCTGAGCCAAGCAAGGGTGGAAGAGTGGCAAGGTTTGAACTCTTTTTGTGACATTTGAAGTTGACCAGAGGACTGAGGGAACCATAGGAGACAATAAAGTAGGAATTTTGCACTGACAGATGAAATATTATACATAAAGCAGTGCCGGCATGGGTCAAACATGGCAACTACACCAAGGCAGAGAAAGCAGAATCTCATTAAACCCGCAAAACATGGGTAGTTAATCCTCACCAGCACTGCAGAGAGGGAATCGGGAATACCTATTCCTGACATAATGCAATGTGACAGCACGAAAAACTGAAGTGATGTGAATAAATAAATAGAAAACCTAGCTTTTCTGTTGCGTCATCCTGACTGATTTGCGTGACAACGGCGAACTCACAGCCCAACACTGCTGTGGTACCAAAAATCTCTCACTCTGTCTCTATTTCAATGACATTTTGCATCTGTGTATCGGACAACGATGCAAAAAATTTGATTTCGCTGTCGATTTGCTCACTCTCAGAATGTTTGGAACAGGTGTTAGGGTGGAATAGGCTCATCCTGATTGGCTGTAAATGTTAAATGTCGGACACATGAAGGTGAGTGAAGCCTCATTAGAGAGCAAAGAGCAACTTTTAAACATGGAATTAAGTTAAGAGATGCTTACATTATGTGCAGCCAGTGGTGGAACCCTCAGAGTCTTGTCCTGGTTTTTGATCACTGAGAGGGGAGCTTGGAGCCATTTGAAATTGTATTCAATCTACACCACAGAGAGAGTTTACATGTATTATTTGTTTTATTGAGTAGTTACTTCATACAGAATTGGTGTTGTACTGCTTTGTTTGTGCAGCTTGGAGGCGAATTACGTGGTATTCAGGACTGTTTTGATCGTCATCTGACTCTGTCACACAGCGGTCCAGCAGGTGCTGTTGAAGAAAATAGAAAAAACTTAATACAACAGGATAATAAAAACTGAATACGGCATCAAAATGCAGAGAGCCATAAGTTACATTGACACCTATGCACACCGATTGATCATATTCAAGTTTTTGAATAGTTATCGGCAAACCTTGTAGGTCTCAGGCAGTGACTCAATCATGTCGAGTATGGGACACCGCTGGGCTGAGTCGATTTTGAACATCGTCAAAGCCTCACAACATCTGCAAAAAACAGAAGTCCACAATTTGACTAAAAAAAGGCATTGCATTTGTATGGCGTTGAAAGCTCGTGAAAATTGTGTCAGGCTATGTCTTTGACGACAAACACTTACCTGTCACTGTCAATTACAGCATTGACCATATCTTTTCTCCCATTTTGCAGGGCTTCATGGAGGAAGGATGTGTCATTCTTGTTTAAGACGATCTCTGCCCCCTTATTCAGCAAGAGCATGACTGCAGCCACGTGTCCCTCTCTTGCTGCGGTGTGCAGTGCAGTGTTCTGGTATGTCAACACAGAACAAGGGGAGGGAGTCTGGATTTACTGCAGATCAGCTGTGTCTGTATTACTCAGTATGATTGGTAGTGATAACCTTACAGATGTTCAAACACAATGAATTTATACATATTTAACCTTTTGGAAGTAAAAGTAAACCATACCCCATCCTCATCTGTTTTATCCAGTAACCTGAGATTTGCTGCGAGAAGAATGTCCATAGTTTGTGTGTATCCTTCAGAAGCAGCATGATGCAGACAAGTCCAGCTCTTATAATCACTGTAAATAACAAATGCATAAATAATAGCAATGAGTCTCGTGTTGCAAGGGCAGAAGCTCTGTAGTAACAGTAGTAGAGTGTTTATATCTTCATTATGTGTGCATGTGGATCTTGTTTACCTGTGAAATAGAGCCCCGTTGCGCAGCAACAGCTGCACCACCTTGGTGTGCCCCCCTCTTGAAGCCAAATGGAGTGGAGTCAGGCCTCGATCATCGCCTTCATTTACCAGACGGGAGTCTGTCATGGTCTCCAGTAACCTGCAACATGTATTGACGCGACCATACCTGGAAGAAAACGTTCGTTCATGACATTACCTTTCTAGGTCAGAATCTTGCTGGGCCGCCCCCCCTTTGGAGTTTACATGTTCCCCGCATGTCTGTACAGGTTCCTCTGGTTGCTCTGGGTTTCTTCACAGGCCCAACACTGCATGTCAGGTGAACTCGAAACTCTGAATTGCTTGTAGTTGTGAATTTGAGTGTGAATGTGTTTGTCTGTGTGTGTTCGCTCTGTGATAGACTGGCTGTGTGCCCTCACCCAATGCAGGCTGGGATAGGCTCCAGCTCCTTGCGAACCTGATAAACGCATGTAGATAAAGGATTGATGGATGGAAGGAAACTTCTTAAAGTCTAGCGTATACTTCATACAAAAGAGAACTTTTGTGGCAAAAATGTAATTATTTTGTCTTGTGAAGTATACTGGGGCCTTTAAGAAAAGGGGTCAAAGGTTTTGTAACTCTTCATCTTACGCGCCGCAGATCTCTGAAACATAAATCCCTATTTTGCTAGACCCACACCACAGTGATGTCCGACATCAGGGTGAGATACAGCAAAGCAGCAGGACCTTTCACCAACAGGTTAAATGTCATCCTGCTGCCTAAAGGTAAAACATGTTTGGGAGCATTAATGGGAGAAGAGATAAACTAAAGTGACAACTGCCTTGCATTATGATCTGTGTTCGTCCCCAAGTCTTGTATGAGCGTCCTTATAGCTGAGGAGGGTAGAGGAAATGCGTCCTCTAAGGGAGTGAAGTATGATATCATAGCAAGTCTTTCATTTGCCCTCTAGCTCTGATGAAATACGTGTACATGATATAAAAATCAATAACAGTAATGTTGAATTTCCACTCTTTCAGTAACATTTCTCCACGTGTGGCTTGCTAATTGAATTCTGTTCTCGTGACAAGCCCATTTTGGATCATAGTGTAATGGATACATAACTGCAATTCATCCTCTAAAATAAATTGAAACTCACTGGATTAAAATAAACTGAAGAGAGAGGTAACATCGCTGAATCTGATTATATAGTTCATTGTTCATCTGATCTCTCTTTCTTGAATTAATCATATACAATTCTTGGCTTTAGGAACACAGTAACCCAATCTTTTGATAAGCCTTTTTTGATTAATTTAATCTCTAAAGGTGTCTTTGATCAATGTGTTATGATCTTAAACCTCTATAGAACTGCATGTTTTTTTAATAATGTTTAATAATGTTTTCTTGAGCACAACTCCAGTTATTTTGTTGGAAAGTCATGTGTAATATATCGATCGTTGCTTTAATTTTGTTACTTCTGAACCCTGACAACAAACTCGGATAGAGAAATTCAGTGATATCATCAACACCTTTCTTTTTCTAAAACAAATTCTAAAATTGTTGATGTTGATAAAAACCTCACTTAAGGCGAAAGCTGAGGTTAAATAAGTGATGGCTGCAGGGTTTGATAGTGAAACTTTGGTGTACAGCTGTTTTTTATTGGTGGTTTATTTTGGGCTCAAAGTTTATTTTCAGATTCCATCAGTAGGAGGCGCTACAGAGAGACGATATTTTTCACAGAGCACTCAATTTAGGGATTCTCATCAGGTTGTAATGAGGATTTCAGCAAATTCTACAAAAAAGTTGAAAGTTACTTATTGTAGCTTTAAACATAAAGTATCACTCAGTTTCAGATACTGAGTGAAAACGAGCTCTGTTCTGATTGGCCAGCTTTCGTCACGCTTGAGCTTGTAACACCACTGCATCTAGCCTTGTATTTTGTGGGCGTGGCTAACTAGATGTGTCTGCGGGTAAGGAATGTGTTGGATGTTGACGCGAACATATTACAGAAGTTAAGAACTTATCAAAAATTGAACTAAAGTGGACTCACTGAGCAGCAAAGTGCAGCGCAGACTTCTTGTCCTTGGACTTAAGTTCGAGGCAGACCTGCCCTGACAGCCCCAGCATGTTCTTCACACAATCATGGATGCCCAGTCTACACGCGTAGTGGAGCGGGGTGCAGCCTTCGTTATCCTCACAGCTCAGCAAGGCCTTCACACTGTTATTCTAAAGTCAGACACATTATAAACACACCGATGTATGCATACACAGTCGTGTGCTGTAATATACACACATGTACATAACATGATTGATGCATGTAACCATCTGGAATCGAATTTGGCTTAAATTTCCTTACTAAAATGTTTCACTGTAAGGAAAAAAATCCTTAAGTAGACAGGAAGACAAAATTTTAAATGTGAGAATCTTGTCAAAATTTAACAGTCCAGTAAAGATAATCGGAAATAATTCTAAAATAAATAATTAATTCCAGAACGTTCTTGATTTTGTATTTGATACTTTCAACTTGATTTTCACCTAACACATGTGACCCATTTATGTTTTCCAGAAACTACAGGGAGTCCCAGCGCACAAAGAGGAGCTGAGGTTGCACTGCCTTGGCAAATTTATTTATGGCACAAAGTGAGAAGAGCTTAAAACATCCCATTTATACAAACTGACTAATCAACTGAGTGAAACTGTCAAATGTACTGGTTATTAACACATGTGGGGCGCATGCAGTTTGACACATCTAAGGAAATAAAATCAACTTCACACACATTTAATACTGAAACAGGCCACATGATCTATACCTGAAGCACTTCTTCTGGGAGATTTTTCAGACCTTTAGGCTGCAGCAAGGCGAGGTGAAGGAAGTTACAACCGTGTCTGTCTTTTACATTTACAGTTGCACCTAGACAATACAAAACACACACAAACACAGACATGCACAGCACAACCGGCATTATCACATTTTCTATGAATTGTAATATGAGCACTGCTGATGGTGAGGTGCAGTAGCTCACCTTTGGACAGCAGCAGAGCCACAGTTTTCCATGCTTCACTGCTCGTGGCCACCAGCAGGGGAGTGTTTCCCTTACAGTCGGTGCAGTTTATGTCTGCACCCTAAGGAAAGAAGACTTTTACATTTTAGTCCAAAGTCGACTGGTGAGCTCTCCTCACAGTATTGATCATGTAAGTCCACAGTGGAATAGATCTTTAAATATGCTGTTAAATCCATAGCACTTTGGCATAGAATAAGTTTTTGCCTCATTAATTCTTGTATTAAATTGAACACGCATTATTGGATTTATTGTAAACAAATGAGGCCATCATCGAAAGATTAGTAGCCTCTTTATCAGAGAGTGCTGGACAGAATTTTGTAGAACACATGCTGGACTGGTCCATGGCAAAAGAAAAAGCAAATGTTGAATGGTGATTTTTTTTCCCCCTCTATGTTCTTTAATCTGAGATGGAAAGAGTTTGAAGACAAATATTTCTACACGACCAGTAAGGCCATTTCTTACTGTTGTGGTTTTTATTTTCATACTCAAACTAAAATATCACGAACATGAAAGAGGCTGCCAGCGGCTCATTTTGAAGGCAGCTAATCCAACATATTAAAACTGATTTGATTATTTATGTTTACAGAGTCACCAACAATTCAAGTGTCCCCAAAGCCTGACATCTAGTGGTGAAAAGCAGACATTTGCTATTGGCCAGTCTTTGATGTAGACCAGTAAACACCTTCACAAATATGCAATCATTGTGGGTCCAAGTATATCCTGCTGCAGTGTTTGCTATTTGCGATAGTTAACATGAAATAAACCTGGACCTGAGCTTTTTCCTAGCAACATACTAATTAAATACTCTGTAGAGCCTGACAGATGGCGACAGATGGCAAACGTGCTGCGTATGTTTAATACTGTATGTGCTAAGCAAAGAAGTGGCTTGAAATTCCACATATTTACCTGTTGCCTGTTTGCACAAAATGCATCGAAACATCATTGCAGAACTTGCAGAAAATACATTTTTGTACACTTACAATGCGACTTACAGTAACCACAGAGGACACATAGTGGGTATATAACAATATAATGATATATGGTACATACTGATTTAACCATGATCTAATTCTTACAGGGGGCATTAAAGTTTGAATGCTGTTACCAAATTTATATAAGTAGAGTAGTTTTAGACGTTTAAAATGTCCTCCCTCTGTGTTTGTGTCTGTGTGTGTGTGTGGGTGGGTGGCTCCGCATGTGTGCGTGCATTATTTACCAAAGAAATTAGGTACTCTGCCAGCTCTGTGTGGTCAAATATAGTAGCCCTGGAAAAGTAAGCACACAATTGTAAACCAGCTAAGCAACACAGCACTTTGTGACTCAATATTGTACAATGTGGAATTATTTCAAATTGCGTATTGTCAGAGCCTGACATAACAAGCACATTTTCCTCCTTGGGTCTATCTTTATTCTCCAGGATATGCACTGTAATGAGTCACTTTAGTGACGCACTTAAATAACAATTTCCTGGTATTGTGGTGACATTTTGCTCAGAGACTTAACTGAGACAATTTCCACAAATGAATGGTCTGCAGAGATTTGATAATCCAGAGAGTGCATAATCACAGATGATGCTACGCCTGGGGACTTTTACATATTGGAGTTCATCTGTTAGAAAAACAGAAAAACTACAAAACCTGTCATATACTGTATATATATATATATATATATATATATATATATATATATATATATATATATACACACATATATATATAGA
>OMOW01076457.1:22225-33265 GCA_900312555.1 Lamprogrammus exutus
GCTTCACTTGGAGGGCATAGTTTATAGTACACCCCCTTCTTTGACAAATCACAATGTCCAGGATTAGAAAGGGTTAATGGGTGGTGGGTTGTGGTGCTGGCAAAGAAGGGGGTGTACTATAAACTATGCCCTCCAAGTGAAGCGGAGGAGGCACATGTCTGTCTACATCCATCCAAGTAAGAGCGGGAGATGTCAAGTGACAAGGATTGCAGAGAAGGGTATTTGGGTGTTCCAAACTTTGAGATACAATTTGGGGGGAAAAAAATCACAAACAAAGATGCAGATGGGTCATTATAGAGCTACATTTGCATCTTACCATTTCTGAAATCTGGTGAATAATCCCCAGCAGCAGCAGAAACGGCAAACAAATGTACCCTCTGCTTCTTATTCCCCAGATTCTGCCCTCAGCTGTGTCATCTGTGGCTCTAATTGCTCTCTGCAGCCAACTGGCATCATTGTAAACAGACATAACCAGAACCAGATGCCCACCACAAACAATTAATGGTAGCAACGTCACTGATTTTCAAAGTCTTGCCACAAGGATTAATAAATTATTCACAGTAGCAGGATGGAAGGCGAGCGGAAGCCCACCTGTGCAGAGGAGTCTGACAAGCACCATCTTTCAGGTTGATTATTTCCTCCATTTGGCCATAAGCGGTGAGCATCAGCTTGACTGCCTCAATCGCCCCTTGTGTGCAGGCGAAATGCAGAGCTGTGGACCTGTCAACCTGTACAGCAGCAAGTGCATGCAGTGTTAATATGCGCGAGCTGCAAACATCACATTACATCTGCAGCCATACACCCACACACACACACACACACACACACACACACACACAGTGAGACACAATGTGTTAGACAGAAATGTGGAAAAACAGAGGAATTCCCACAGCTCTCATGCAGATCAGCGTGCTCACATTCACACACAGAGTAAATGACTCCAGCTCAACACTACCAAAGTATTTCCCTGATCTGCTGTCCTAACGCAGGGGCCTGTAACACAAGCCTATAACGAGATAACCAGGACGGGGAGGAGGAGGCCAGTGATTGCCCCACTCAGCTCTAGTCCAGCAGAGTAAGTGGAAGTAATTTGTATCAATTTAGCCATCTGAAGCTATTACTGTACTCACTACTCCTGCTGTAGCTCTGGCCACTGGCCCGGGGTTAGACATAACGATCACTCCCAGATGGGCGTGATAAGACTGACGTGCTCTAACAGTACAAAGAGTGACATCCTTTGCCAGGGAAATGCTTTGCAGGTGTTGTCAAATCAGCATAGATTAAAAAAAAAAAAAAGCATAAATCTAACAAAAAGCATTTGATGGGCAGATGGGAGAGAAATAGCAACAGAACTGGCATTTGGAATTCACAGCCCTCGAATGAATTTGGTTAATTTTGTTTTTGCTCAGTGTTGCTTTTGCACAGTTTTGATTTTACAGCCACGGTTTTAGAATAACCAAATGCAAGCCTACCAACAAACAAAAATTGCTTTGGCATTATTTTGTCACCTGGTGGCCATGATTGATACATGATTTCCGTCATTTATTTATTTTGCTTTATGAAATCAATACCTGTTGCTGGTTGATTTTGGCCCCAGTAGCAATGCAGAGCCGGATGGCCTCGATGTTCCCCCCACGCACAGCCAGATGGAGGGGACTGCTCTTGGACTTGTCCAAATAGTTGATTTGACCTTCAGATGAGTAGCCGCGCTCCTCTCCTGCCAGCAGAGAATATAATGAATGGTTTCTTAATTCTGAATAACAATCTCTGAATGCAGAGGGACAATTTCTTAATAAACACATGTAGGTGCAAAGATCAAGACTTAAATTTCAGGCATACGGACACCTTGCTTCCTTGAGCAATAATGTTAATCAGTAAAGTTATAACTAAATGTGTTTATTCCTGGAAGGCAGTGAGTGTAAATGCTTAATTAGCTGAAGATTGGGGAAAGTCCAGTAATTCCCTCACTGGACACTCACAGAAATATCACAAATATTTTGTACTCTAACTAACATTTCTGCACCAACAGAGGATTCACAGTGCAGACCTCCCAGTCTGGATAAACACAGTGTCCGTATCCACTGTGAGGTTTGTATACAAACTAGCAGGGGCATTTTCCTGCAAGATGTCTCTGGGCTTCAAAAGCTTTAGAAGATACAAATGCACAGTTGAGGTGAGCCTTCTACTCCTCTATTAGGTCTTTTAAAACTTTTTCCTCACTGTCAATGCATTCAAATGTTTGAAGACTGAACATTCCTCTTGTCGTACCTGCCTTCAGGATTACTTCCATTGCTTTCTTTGCACCTGCAAATGCAGCAGCGTGGATGGCGAAATGGCCCAACTTGTTCTGTGTGCAGAGGTTTGCTCCATGCTTTAGCTTTAGACAGATACAACAGAGGGTGAGAGGCAGATAAGCAAAAATCTTAAGATGCAGTGGTCTGGCTGTCAGTATAAAGCGCAGTAGGAATATAATCATTACACTAAAGCAACATCAGACTCTATGGGATGGAATTCTGTAGATTGAGGATGACTGTTTACATACCAGTATGCTGAGAGCCTCACAGTTATTGATGGAGCAGGCCAGCATGACGGGGGTGTTTCCAAGGTCTCCCTGCAGGTTACAGTCTGTGGAACTGTAGAGCAGCAGCAGCTGCAGGGGACAGTGACAAATATTTTACAGTGAGCTTCATTCAGTCCTTATTGTCTTTATTGCCTGCATTTTCCACCACAGGGCACATTACAGTGTCTGGGGGCAGCCAACAGAAGGAAATTCAGGAGTCGAGAAACTACTCAGCCATGTGTCGAGTTGAGATGTGATGACTTTTTTGGCTTCTTTTGCTTTAGAGATGTACATAAAGAACTCATTAAAGGAACGGATATTTTCAAGTAGCAAATGGAAGCCCACTATCCACAGTCCTCATTCTGTGCAAAAATGCAAAGTTCAACAGAAGTTAATGTGATGCCTCAGCAGACTGAGTTGCCTTAGTGAAGTGGATATTTTCCAAGCAGTTGCTTTAAAAAGTAAATTAATCTGCTTGTGTTATTATAAAAATTTCATATGTTTCCAGGGACTGTGTTCATTGCAAACCTGTAGTTGAAGGATACCTTTTGGTATCAATGAGACAGAAAGTATGTGTAAAGAAATAACAGAAGAATGGCTGGTAAAAACAAATTCTGCAATTTCTTCCAAAACTTCCAAATGGTGTTTAAAATAATCATCAATATCAGCTTAAGGTTAGTTAATTTTTCTACAATATTAACCAAGATGTGGGGTGTGCACATTTGCAGTGCCCTTGTATTCAGTCATCATGAAAGAGAACGCCAGAGCAAACACAGCTGCAAACACTCCACAGTTCCTCACCTCCACCAGGCTGTTGTGCCCGAGGCTGACGGCCAGGTGGAGAGGGGACAGCAGGGCGTTGTTGAGGATGTTGGGATCGGTGCCGAGGTCTAAAAGAGCCCTGCAGCTCTCGGCCTTGTTCTTCTCCACCGCCGAGTGTAGGGGCACGTTACCCTGCCCGTCACACATGTTCACCTCTGCGGGGTGGATCCAAGAGCGCAAGCACACACATGCAAACACATATAAGAGCACATAAAGGTGTGTATACAGATACACCAAACTCTTACGAGCACCAGATGCAGTACATTATCACATATAGATAGAATTATGGTAATTGATGCATCATTTACCTGCCCTCGAATGCATTTTATGATCGATGACTGAGGCCTGCTTACCCTGTGAGTCTATGACGCTAGTGATGAATTGGATGAGGGTGACGTGGCCCCCCGCGGCAGCATGATGAAGGGGACTGGATCCACATTCATCTTTCTCACTAAGGACCTCTGGGCTCTTCCTCACCAGGTTCTCCAGGAGAGTCAGGTCACCCCTCTTAGCCAGCTAGATAGGCATGGACATGGTTGACTTTTACATTTGACCGTCTGATACTCACACTGACAATTAATACTTTTATGATGCTGAACAGTTTTAAATGTTAAACAACTATTTGTCATCTGTGTTTCACACTTTGTAGGTGTTGCCAGCTCGGGCCAGAAGCTGTGGACAAATGATGGGCTTTTCAGGATATGGCCTTAAAGAGACAGTACTGAAAATGGCCTATTTTCACTCAGTGTGCAGCAAGGGAGAGTAAAAGTGGATCATGGTGTTTTAGCACATTAAAGCAATGAAAGGGTATCAAAATAGATGGAAAATAAAGAAAAGAACATGAAAATCTGTATAATATGTCATCTTTCTCTTTATATTTGTGTTTTAATTTGTATTTATTGATTGTATCTATTGGCTCTTAAATATTCAAGTGTCTCACCTCATATATATTGAGATTTGCCAGAGCTGGATCATCGTCTGCTATCACATATGAGTAACAACTTGTCTGTCGGGCCACATCCCTGCTGAAGTTCATCACTGTGTGGATCCACCACTCAGTGGAGACAAGGCCCGGGTGCCTACGTGAGGGGTTACAGCAATGATAAGGGTCAAGATGTAACCACATACACACATACAGATATGAGAATGTGCAGAAAACCAATCCCTCATAGTTTCAAATTAAGAACATAAAGTCTGCTTTAGATGTAAACAGATGTTGGATACTATGTGAGTCAGAGGGCAGATAACCCCTGAAGCCATCAGCTGCTTTTGCCATGAGGATATGCGGGCACGGATGTGAAGGGCATACAGGTCCACCAAGTGCTTGGTGTGTTGGAGCTCTTCTACTGAGAAAAGCAATTAAATTCCTCACAGCTGGGGGGCAGCTTGTTTGAGTTCGTCCCACGTGTCCTTGGGTGATTGAAAAAGACCTTGTAATTGTTTTGTATTAGCGCCTCAGTTGCAAACAAAAGGCCAACTGACAGATTGCATTTGATGTGTGAATTGATGGAGAGTTCTCACTGGACTTCCCCTCTGACCATGTGTAGTACTATTCCTTTGTTGTGTTCAGTCATTAGTCATAATAGTTGAAGTCAAAACAGCAGTTTTGCCCTGTGTGGATGGGAGTCATTTTGAAGAAATGAAATATGAAATCCAAAATGATTCACTTCTCCATCGCTGACAGCAAACTCCAATCTACAAACACTGCAATACTGCATACATCAGTGCACCTGAAAGTAGATTCTAACAAAGCCTGCTCCCTCACTGGTGCCTTTATGGTGACTAGAATGACTCTCCTTATGAGGGATCAATAATTAACCACAACCTCAGTGAGCTGTGGTCACCATGGCAATCACGTTAATTCACTTGTCTTCAGGCAGCGCTGCAGATTAGTAATGGATTGTCCTCAGGAACAGAGCAGAATCATACTGGAACGTACTTGACCGCACATTTTACAAGTACTGTTTTTACAGAAAACATTTCTGATATGACCTGTATACATATGCATAGTATCTTAATATTGTTAATGCTTGGAATAGTTTTGCATACGTTCCTGTAATCAACCTTTACCTCTGAGTTCTGAGTAGTCCATGAAAGGCACTACATAAATTAAAGTTATTATTATTATTATTATTTAGGATAATTTAGAATACATTGAGGAAAGGCCGAAAATGTGGCTTATTTTCCAGTAATTTAACAAATTCGATCATGGCTTTTGGCATGCTTCCATCATTTCCGAGCAGCAGTGGTAAATGAGTGTCATTGGTTTGAGTAACTTGGCCTGCCCCTCATCAATTTACAGGAAATGCACTAATGGGCATTGGTCAACAGAATAGAGGATCAAGTGGTACAAATAATTGCATTTGACCGTGATTTCATTAGGTGAAATGTGAGTGTGGTCTCTCTTTCAGTGCCGTGCTGAACAGATTGTATGTACTGTTTACGTTTCAAATCACTGAATACAGTATTACTGAACCAAGCTTGCTTAAATAATGATGTATATGTAATTAAATTCTAAATGACCTTAAAATGATTAAAACAACCATGTACTGTAATTATGAGTCTATTCTTAAATAAATGATTCTTTGCAGCACACATAATTGGACTTGAATTTAAAGTGGCCCACTATATTATTAGCTTAGGGCAATATTATGGGAGACAAAAACTACAATGATTTTATTTATTAAGTTAGTTATTAATTGATGAATGAGTTGTGAAATTAAATGAAATATTTTTTTCTCTTCTTGAAGTTTGCTGCTATGCTTAACATAGACACTTGGATGCACACAACATTTTTTCCCTCATAAGTAAGCTGTATCAAATATATTTGATCCGATTGAAAACTTAAATAACAAAATATTCTCATGTGCATAGTTTCCACAGTATAAAACATCTGATCGCATACAAAAATGTTCCTTTAAATAAAAAACTTAGAGCATTTTCCTCTCGTCTTTGATTATTAATTAATGAAGTTCAAAGAGTATAAACAAAGTTAAAGACATGATGCACTTACTGTGATTTGGGTGATGTAGTGTGGAGCTGAGCAGTCACACTGTTCTCCTGACCAGAGCAATAGGGCTTTAAATAGTGTGGGGAGGGAGCAGCAACCTTGTCTGTCTCCTAATGGAAGCAAAGATGCTGCCTCTTGTGACCAAACAATTGTCTCATCATATTCTAACAGGGAAAAAGGCAAGCCCGCGTTGTAATGTGAAAGGAGAGATGGCTTGTTGCAACACATTAAGAAGGAAAACACGATTGCTTTTAGGCGCTCATAATGCGATTTAGTTAATGCATCCTGATGATTATCGCTGATCTCTGACAGCTTGAAACAAGACTTTTACATGAAGATGGGGAAAGTTTTTTTGGGTATCCTCCTCATCCTATCCCTTCCAGTTTGCAGCTGCTGTTCCCATTCTTATCAGAACGACTATTGTTGACTTTTTCGGCGAACCAAAGAGTAAACTCGACCTCCCGGCTGCGTGACATCTTTTGTTCATCAATGTGCTGCTGGTTCCTGTGTCACTTGTGTTTGGGATGAGGCCCCTTCTGCTTCACTTTCTCATAAAATAAGCGATTCTGTCAGCGAGATCGAACAAGGATGACCTCTAAGACCTCTTTGTTGATGGTGGGGGATTAAAGAATATTTCCTCAGGGAAAAAGAGGGTGGGAATTAAGAGTATGCACACTGTTTATCAGGCAGGATTATGAGATAAGGTATATCATTAACTAAGGATTACACCAGCATTTATACCAGCATTATGGAGACTTCCAGTAAATAAGAATCATCAGAGATTGTAGGGTGGTCACTGCCTACATCTACCATATACACAGTTTATTATATATGCCACTATGTTATTAAAACTCCAAAGCAATGCTGCAAAGAACTTGTGTTAATTATATTTTTCATAATTTAAATGTATTTACTTACCAGATTTCACAAAAGTAGGCAAACACAAGGAACAAAATTGTTTTTGTATGTATTTTCTGTGGCTAATAAATACCTGATTAGCTTAATCTAATTAGAAACACTAAAAATTAATTGCAACCACTGCTGACAAAGGTCTGATTTATTGTAGCAATATTAAACTGTATTTAAGGAGCCAATAATTCTGTAAACAGGCAGGGAATTTTCCAATTATAGTAAAAATATGTGAACTTTATTTTAGTCGATCTATCATTATAAATGTCACAAGATATACAGCACTCACATCTAGAGAGCAGACCACCTGTGCACTCCAGGTCTAATAGGTTTAAACTAATATTTGCCCAGTTATTGTTCTCAGATGTTATCTTCATTGTCCATGCACTATTTGTGGAAAAGCCAAACATGCAACAGAAGAGGGGCTAAAGTCACAAAGGAAGTATTGCCCGTCTGGTTGAGCAAGATGAATTTCCTGGATTAGGTTATACGAGATAAATAAACATTGGTCGTGCGTGCGGAACAATATGGCTGTTTGTTTTGGACATTTCTCGCAGAATCTAATTAAATGCACAGAGGGATGAGACGGAAGATGAGTGAGGTGTGCGTTTGTGTATTTGCGTCCATAATTTATTTGCGGCGTTGACCATCTAAGGCTACTACCTGCATGCCTCAAAGCTGTGTCAGCGTCAAGGTGATTTGAATATGCGTGTCATTCAGAGGCAGGCCTGTGTTATCAGTGGTGCACTGATGCTAATGTCAGAACGCTCTGCTGCACCTGTCGAACCATTCCACAGCTGCTGACGAGTTGGTTACCGAGAGGTGATGGTGGAAAGGCTAGTGGGGACGAAATTACATATTCATACCATCATGCAAAGGGCACCCTGCGTACTGCAGAAACCACTGCTCCATAAAAAATGTCATTTCTTACATGCTTTCCCACTCCCTGCTCGTCCATGCATTTGATATCACTATTACAAATACACATAAACTTTATTTCCCATTTCACACATTCAATGTAATTTGCATATTGAGTGTTTTGTTGAGAAACAGAACATCCCGAGGCAACGTGGGAGAACATTTGTGAACAATGTCGCTCATAAGAGCTATTTAAAGTGTTTTACTGTAAAAAGGCTTCTCATTGGTCCTCAAAGAGTAAAGAGGTTAACGTGTTGCTATTCTAAGTGGCTGAGAACAGCAATATGCAGAGTGCATTAACCTGAGGGCTGTCAATCAAAAGTTCAACGGCCTAAGTGGTGTGTGCGTGTGTGTGTGGAATAACATGTGGTACTGCGTTGGTGTTCCATCACTTATAAATGAGGTTACCTTTTAAGAGCGGTGGCATCCTTGGGGACCATACAGCAGTTCTGGCTGCCAGACTGTTTATTCAAACCGTATGCGTCCCCTGCTGAAAAAAGTATTGCAGCACACAAATAGTATGTGACTTATTCCGTGTATCAAAGTAATCACTAATTTAACTAACCAAGTTGAACTGCTGGTGTTTAGATCCACTTGTATTGATTTTCCTGTTATTTTACATAAGACAGTAATAAGAATGCAAATTCCAATAAATATGTTTGCTCAGGAATTCACTTTAGTCATAATGGGGATTAAATTCTTTCAAAGCATATAATTAAGAGCTTAAAGCCGTCCTTTCCTGCTTTTCAGGATTCACTGAGACATGGAGTAATGCCAGACAGACGTGTTTTAATGATTTTTCTCCTTTAAATTGACAAAGCGTGGGGTTTCTATTTGCTTTAATGTATTCTGATGCAGTTAGAAGTTCATGAAGTTTGTACCAAAGTACAACATCAGAATTGTTTCTTGTCCAGACTATAACAGCAAAAATATATAAATATGACATAGATATATACTATTAACAATTAAGCTAAATTTTTTTATTCTATTCTAAATCAGTCATTTTAATGTGTGTGTAAGGTGCTTGTCTAAAGCAGACAGCACAGGAATTTCAAGTGGTTTCACTAAAAGGTTGTCATTCTATCCACTCATAACACATACAGTGAATTTAGTGAAGTTATTGCATGTTGTGAGCTGCATTTACTAACAGACCTCTGATCTATTTGATGTGGGGTTGCATAAGGTTATTCAGTATAATTGTTGCATATGTACAAATCTAATTTACCTGAAACCATTTAATGTGATGTCAGTAAATGAATCTGAGTTAAAACCTTTTCTTCTTAGAGCACGAGTGACCGCGGTGAGGTGTCTCAAGTGGCACAGATTAGGATCAGTCTTAATTTACATTTTTACATGAATGTTTTGCTGGTCTCTCTCACTCTCTCTCTCCATTTGTCCCCTTCTGTCTATCATATGCCCAGTTGGTCTGAGCCAAGTTAAGGTAGTTCAAATGCCTTCTTATAACATCCAGAGCATTATGACCTGTGCAGAGCCCATGAGGTCTAAATCCTCAATCCTGGTGCATGTGATTATCTGCGTGGATTCGCAGACAGGTCATATGGGAGAAACAATCATGAGCTTCACAGGCTGTTGCTGCTTCTCATCTCAGAGGCAGTATCATTTCTGTCCTGTCCCAGCTACGCCATCTGCTCAGTTCGTGAGGCCATACCAACACGCACACACAGTGACATTAGCCCAATGCCTGTATCTAGTGACTTATTTTGTAATATAACATTTTTTCACTTTACTGCACTCGACTGTTAAGAAATAGAGGTTGTATACATTCACATATCTGCTACACAGTAGATTCAGTGAATGTATGTTGATGCAGTCCTGTAACGCTAACCTGTTTCTGTATGATCTTTTTGTTATTTATTTAAAAGGAATGCATCCAGTAAGACAAACCGATAGGCCCTGGACTGCCTTGACAGCTTCATTTTTGTTAGTGCTTTACTGTGACCTGTTTTCATCGACACCTGACACATTTGAATTTACCCACCTACACACCTGGTTAGACACACACACACACACATACAAAGTAGGAGGTCAGCTGGTGTTTGGCCAGAATCCATGTTTTGCAGTCAGGACAGGAGCCTTAAAGAGACAGTGTCTGTTATTGTTTTGTGTGCACATGGGAATCTTTAGAATATGTCTCCTTTAAAAGGTCAACAAAGATAAATTTCATGATTAATGAAAGCAGAACTGGCCCCGTCTCTCATCGGATCCACAATAATCTGATTCTGAAGCCAGCGTTCCAGCAGATCTGTACCCTGTGATGGCACCTCCTGACATACCTGGACAACCATTTCTCCTTGGCCAACCTTTAATCCTCTTTAGCAGTATTCCTCCATCTGTCTGTGCGATCCCCGTGCTCGATGACGACCGTTAACACCGAATTTGCGCTTTGGGGACTTGGCGGATGCCAGCGTGTATAGTGGCTTACAATCTCGATATGGAAAATTAAGCTTCAATTGCAAACAGTTACTTAGGAGTGAGGCAGCACTAAGTACTCTCGCCTAGATCCATTTCACATCAATCTCAAGTGGCACTCGCTATATTTCTCCAGACATTCACGTGTCTACAGGGAGCTTCCAAATAAGAGAAAACACACTATTTTTTATAGCACTCGATTGTAGGGAGTTCATCTGAAACCAACGAGTTTAGGCTGAGCAGGAGTTCAATCCTCGTGTTCTAGCAGCTCTACGAATGCAGATCAGTAGGCTGATGATGAGTCATCGTTAGTTCCACTTGACTGGCTCAGACAAAGCTCATTAACCCTGACACCAAAGAGGGGAGGGGGGGGGGGTATGGACAGATAAAA
>OMOW01076640.1:0-11086 GCA_900312555.1 Lamprogrammus exutus
GAAAACCAGGCTTACAGTGAATCCATTACACTATGTAACAAAAAGGCCTTTTATGATATTGCATTAAAACAAACAAAAAAACACATTAGTAACTTTAACAACAGATTTCATTGAAATAAATTAAGGTGTATTACTTACTTGCACCATAATTTAACCAAGGAATAATTTCAACCAAGTTGATTACTATTAGTAAAATTATATTAACCTACAAAGGTAATAAATACATCTACTCAGAATAGTGTTCTTGTTGTTAGTTTTAACTTTTGCCCTACTAGAGGCAACGATCATCTCATCACTTGTATATGTGTAGTGCTCTCCGTCACAACCTAAACTATCTTTTTCCTGTTTTTTGTTGTGTTCTTGTTTTATTTTCATTTCGTTTCAGCTTGGGTGCCGCAGAAAAAAAAAACAACGCATCTCTTTTTTCCTTAAAATTTTTATAATAAAAAAAAAAAAAAAAAGCGTTTTTTCTCATTCGTTTGGCTTAGGCGCTAAGCAAAAATGCTTAGGCGTGGCAACTGATGCTGTTTTATTTGGTGCCACAACAAATAAAACAGCATCAATGAATAAATGGCCATTTTTTTCTACCTTGATTTTAATATTATTGTTAAACGCAGTTTCTGTCTGTTACATGGAGACAACATGGAATAATGAAATTATGTCTCAAATGTTTGTTAATAATATTGTGACCATATACTGCAATTACAGGGTTTTATTTGGTCCAGACCCATTTACAGCTCTCAGGTAGTATAAATAACCCTAAACACATACATTTGAGTTATACAAAAATAACCTTTCAAGAACATAAAAAAGTCCTTCGCCGATTAAGTTCACATGCTTGACTAATTTTCCACTATAATACTCACGATAAGGCACAGGGCATGACTTTTAACATTTAAATGTAAATGCTGGCTTAGATACAATGTATTGTGAAATAAGATGACAGTTAATGTAACAAAAAAGGCATTTATAAACTTAAATCAACGTACAGACCTGCTGCTGCTAGAAGTGTGAGTGATGCTTTCCTCCTTGCCGCAGCTCTCTGAACTGACCACCGTCACTGAGCGCTTTCACGTATCACAACAAGCCGACGCACCTTCGCCTGTCTTGCGGCCACAACCTAAGCTGCATGTTGCAGAAAAAACTGCTCGATCTCTGTAGCGATGAGTAAAATCTTCATATTTGAGCTTTTTAAATGTTTGACGTTGGATGCCTTTTTTTAGTAGAGGCTGCACAATATCAATTATGTCAATAAACAAGAATAGAAAAGGCCTCTGCGGGCCATCAGCTATCATCAATCGGCAAACCATCAACAGATGTAAATTATTGTTTATGCCACACACACATTTATTAGGCCTAATGCATTCATTTACCGGATTAAAACACACATGCACTAGAAAGCGCATGGTATTTTTGACAGCTCGTTGTCATGTGGCAACAAATGTTTCAGCCCAACTCCAGGTCCCAGACATGCCTACTTCATCGCCTTTAAGTGTTTCTTTTGGATGAAAACTGTCCACACTCCACACTTGTGCCCTAAAGTCCAGACTTCCCTGAGTCTGACTAATGTGCTCCCTCAGCTCGCCAAAGTGTCGAGTCAGCAAGTCAGCACATTGGGATACGGCCACAGTCTGTGTGAGAGAGCCGACTGGCTCCCTTTACATGTATGCATTTACCTGATTGGCTGGCATTTTAAACAATGGTGGTGACTTATAGGTCAAGTGACCTGTCACTCAAAAGGGTAGATGCTGATGATTCCAGGTAAGGCATTTCCCCAAATGTTGTATGTCAAAGAATATTAAAGTTAGGCAGGAAAAATGTATTTGTCTCCAAAATTAAAGTCTGAAAAGTTATTCTCACACAGCAATTGAAATAAGTTACCTCGTTGACAATTTATGCATAACTTTGTTGCTATAAGTAACACTAAAGCATGTTGACAGTATTCACTGCTGTAATAGTTACAGTACAGAAGTCACAGTAGTCACTTTTAGCCATTCAGTGGCAAGGAGAAGGGACATTGGGGGAGTCCAACAATACTGAGCTTCTGCCGGTTCCTCTCTGTTAGGCACGGGCTACCAAAATAGCCCTTTGACATCTCTTTCTACAGGCGTTTAGTTTAGTTGTTAAGATATGATGCGTGAATGAGTGCAATCAATGGTCTAACAACCCTGGGGGAGCCCACGATCCTCATAGAAGTGGCTTGTTTGGCTTGCTTTGTCTTGTTTTTTTTGCTCTGTGGCATGGTAGCAAGATGGAAATAAAATAGCCGTTTTTGGAAGGACATGGCAGGGCATCCTGCATTTGTGCTGCTGATTTTGTTGAAAAATAAACATGTCAGTTAGTGGTTCGACTTTAAATACTGCATTTCAGGCAAAATAGACCTTCAACATACAAACAATACCGTTACTCAAGACTATTTAGGCATACAGTAATATAAATTAGAATACAACACAGTACTTCTTAGTTTTATGTATTTTCATGTGTGTAACTTTCTCTTCATGTTCTTCTGCAGAAGATCAGTTTGTGAACCTTTTCTGTTGTTTTTCTGTTCATCACAGAAGTCAGTCCAAGTGGATCATCATCTTCTGTGTGCCATTTAATTCACTTTTTTCTCGTAATATATTTATAATCCATAGTGGTCTCACATGTCAGTCTTGTAAGTAGGGCAGGGAATCTTTGGGAATGACAGAGTCACAATGCGATTCAATATCAATTCTCAATTCAGTTCAGAGATTAGGGACACTGTTTTTGGGACTTTTACCCCTGGACACTGACTCAGCAAAACATTAAATTGCTCAAAAATTTAAATATTGTTGCATAGAAAGAACTGTCTGTATCTGTTTATCTTATTTTCATAACTTAAAGTAATATATTAACACATGTACAACGAACTTATACATTTAGCTGCTTGCTGTAAATATATCAAACCAGTAACTGCAACATTTATTTTAAAAGGTGCTGCTTTAAACAAGATTTGAGCTGCTGCTAGTATCAGTGGTGGTGTACTTTGCTGAGTATAAGAGGCTTGAATGTCAAGATGTTTTGCTGGAAGAGAAGGGGCTCAACATGTTCACAAGTTAGAGAGCTCCGCTGCACTTAGCTGAACTGCTGATTGTATGTGCAGTTTAGTAGTTATACTATTGTCAGCGCAGCATTGAGATGTTTGTCAGAGCCAGCAGCACAAATGTAGACTTGCTTACTGGCTGAAAAGTGGTCTGCTTCCACTGTTTGGGGAGATACAAGTCAAGCAGCTACAAAAACATGTCCAAAATTGGCGTTTTCTGAATAAAACAACTTTTCCTTATTTTCACCATATGTCAGTAGAGTTGTCAACTCGGTGTCATTGAATTACTGGAGGTTTTGTTTCTTGCAGGGGGGGGACAACTAATAGGATGCAATTTTTATTGATTATATGTCAGCTCTGTAGCTACTTTTTAGAAAAAATATAATTGAAACTCTAAACTGAAAATCGATATTTTGAATTTGTGACTTGATTTTTCTTTTTCTTTTTTTGGGGGGCCCTACTTGTAAGACACTGGCATTTCATCCAACCATGGTTTATTGTTCAGACATTTTCATGTATCAGGACATACTGACTTATCAACGCTGATAGTTGGTTCCACAGCTAGGGGTACTTAAGATCCATGTTGTGGATGCAGAATTGGTAAATTAGCAACACAAGCATAGAAAATGGGTGGATGGATATGGATGTTTGCTTTGTTTTGTTTGTGTGTTTGTGAGCAAGAGAGAGATACTGCTAGTGTCTATCAATATTCATATCAAAACTATTCGCACACATTTTCAACTTTACTTACTGTAAATATGTGAAAAGTATTAAAATCTTTGTCTGCGGTAACTGAGCTTGTCACAATGTGTATATTGCATTTAAAAGAAGCCCATGCTAAAGCTACCTGTTTTTTTATAGGAGCTGAAGGTTTAAAGATGCTTATTTACATGATGGTACAAACAAAGGATAGCTGTAAACACCATTGCTTGTGTTGCCATGTGTATTGCAACATTTGGTCAGTGTGCTGCTAACTAAAGAGTAAATCTAAGAGCGACAGGCTGATTGGTTGGCCCATGGACATGGCTGCTATCCAACAACTGCACACACACACACACACACACACACACACGCACACACACACACACGCATATTACACAATCAGAACATTTTCCTTTTACAGTTCCTTTCAAAAATACACAGCACGGCATACTGATCAGTATTAGGCTGGGTCTGATGTTTGTGAATGGACACAATGTCAGTGGAACAGCTTTTCTTAAAAAACGGAAGAGGGGAATGGCTTGACTTGGGGTGGGGGAACTGTTTGATTGACAAGCTTCCTGCCGTCCCCTCTCTCCGCCTCCATCCTCTCCATCCTGCTGCTCCCTTCTCTCCCACAACAACAGAGTGAAAGAAAGAGGGAGACATCGACATAGCGAATGTGAGAGCACAAGCGAGCAAGCAGGAGGCTTGAAGACAGAGAGTCACATGGAAGAAAGAGAAGACAAAGGAAAAGCAGAAGTGGCGTGCGCTCAGCATGGATTAACTCTAAATAGTCATCGTCATTCATGTGGTTTTTGTGGAGCCCTCTCTTTCACATGACTGCATCCCTTTGCTTAGCCACAGCAGATTCACACACTGTCATGTGCACACGCTTTTTTCCCCAGAGGTTTCATGGTGAGTGCCGTGTGTGGATGGAGTATTGAAGGAATAACAGATATAATAAGAGAGGAGTATATCTTTCTTTCCCATGGAAATTAAGAGATTCTGTGACTTCCCTCCATTCCTTTTCCTTCCCTCCCATCTTTGCTTGATTACGTTTGTGTTTTTGCTGCTTTCCTCGGTCGCTCCTTCCCTTCTTCCTCCGCTTCTTTGGGCTTTGGTCTATGTGACAGGGATCTGGATTTGTCTTTTTACCACTCTCCCTACTTTGCCTCCCCATTGACCCACACAAACAGCACTGTCCTCTCAACCCTGATGCTTATGCAGAAGGTAACATTAGATGAATAGGATGCCAACCGAAGGCATGAGGCTAGGCCTTTGGCTAGCCACTGGAGCAGTACACACACCTCTGGATACAAGAAGGGCTTGTCAGTGCCGAGCATGTTTGTGTGTTTGAGTGCACAAATTTAGACATAACTCCATGGAGCACTAGTTGATAGAGAAGCAATCATTCCAGCATGGATTTGGTGTAACCTGGGAAGGAAGCACGAGGAAAGAAGATGTGGATGTAGGATTGGTAACACCTTCCCCATCACTCCCCAGTCAACTTGCCCCATTACCTTTTTTGTAGACTAGTGACTTCTTGGTCATATCAAAAATATCATGACCATGACAGGATCTGGCCAAAGTTGCACTGCAATTGTTTATTTGAAACAGTATTGATGATTTGATTTTTATTTGTTGTTTTTACGACGTCACCGCACCAAAATGGAATTCACGTGAAGAGCTGAGATTTTGCAGCCTTTGGGTCAGTCAGTTGGCCCAAATATTCACAAATTTTGTTTTGTTTAAAAACAACAACTTGCATTTAATCTTACTGATAGGTTGGAGTGGGGAGAATGAAGAAGGTGAGCAGCAGCGCACTCAGGCGGGCCTGGCCTAGTTCTGACCTGTCAGAGTGCTTAGTGGCCTCTGTAGAGCCTCAGAGGGGCCGACGCTCTCGCAGTGAAAAGGACTACAGAATCCACAAACACAGCAAGCGGCACCGTTACCTACCACAGTATCTGTGTCAGAGCCCGTCTACTTACGTGCACACAGGTATTGTACATTCATTTTATCCCTCTGTGATCCTTCTATCCATCAGCATAGTAATGGTGTTTTTCCACTACTGGTTAATCCTACTTGAGCTGTCTAGAGCTGTACCAAACCAGCCCTTAAGTGTGCTCTTTACACGGCTCAGGTGTTGTTTCCATAGAAGGGGAACCTCCTGGGAGAGGGTGGGCTGAACATGGGTTCAAGTCAGTGACGTATAAAAGGAAGCGATCAGACTGATGCAGATAAAGCTTTATCAGACAATGATTATACTTTCACTTATAGATATAATAACTTGTGGATTATCAGTGGTAAAATTACATGATAGGACCAATTTATCTTTTAAAGCAGCATGTTTCGCTCTGTAGTACAGCAAACATACAATTCACCATGCTGTACTGTGGAGAAGACAAAAAATGTAGGATAGTGTGCACATCCAACCCAAGTTGGGACCAGGTGCAGAATCAGATGGAACAAAGCAGTAAGGAGAAAAGGTAATCCGCACACTGAGTTTAAAACATTTCAAATGTCAAGGTTGAAAAGTTGCAACAATAAAAGTGTTTTTCTGGGAGCTTTTTAACTCTGTGTGTATATTACCTTTTCACCTTACTGTACTGTGGAGAAGCTCATTGCTTTTCAATCAGTGTGCACTACTATCTGTGGTCTGTTTCAGCAGAGCCAACAATTAAAGTGAAATTTTTTTAAGTACGAACTGCTCGATGGATTATGTGCATACCAAATATAAGACTGGCTCACATTGGTTAAGAAAAACATTAGAGAAATTAATCTCACGGTGCACACCGAGCCCTCCAAATCCTGTTGCCTGGACATCCCCGGCAATTAAGTTCTGGGACTCCATTGTTGTTCACAGTAAGAAAAAAAAGTTAAAAATATTTTTTCAGAGATTTGCTGCAAATGTCAGCGAATAATTCTCCAATCTTTTAACATAGCGCCTCTGTCTTTATTCCACCTGTTTGTTATGATGCAAGGCAAGTTTGGAGCCAATCAGTGCATTGCTACATCATTGAGGACCTGTTGAGGGTGGAGACCAGAATGCCTCAGTCCTGCTATGAAGCTTGGTATGGCTCAGCCCTACAGCTCAGCCATCATATCAACCACCACCCAGATTGTGTCTCCAGAAATCTGTTAGGCCATTGCCTCTTCTCCATGTCAATATGCCAAATTCAGTCACACCTGTCAGATATAAAATGTTTCAGCTTTTAGATTTTTTCTGGCATTTACATTCAGGGTTTTTATGTCCAAATTCAAAATGTCCATAAAATAGGTGAATGAAACCCTAGCCTTTGATAAAGAGGAAAGCAGAATGATTAAGTGGGGGCCATGTCAAAGGGTTTTGTATAGGATTTTTATGTTGTGACAGATTGTATTCACAACAATGCGAATGGGGTAGGGCTGAGAATAATGCTCTCAGACCTCTTTCTTGTCTCTTAGCAACCGCATTGAGGACAAGTTGGGATTTGAACCAACAACTCTCAGCAGGAGTTCATCTCTGCATCCTGTATCTGCTGGGGCTTATTCATACAGCCTCAACAGTCACCCAGCAGTGCTGCCAGAAGATTTTAACCTGTATCTATACAGGGAAAGTTGAAGAAGATTACTTGGTCTTTTTGGTCATCATCTGTTGTTAGCAGATCAGCCAGCACATTTGGGGTTTAAATGAAAGATACACCTGCTGTTGGAAATGGTTTGGGTTTTCTCGTGGCAATCAAGCAGGTATCCAAGCTTTGATCGGAGTTGGAAAAATAGTGTTGTTTACTGCATGGAAACTTGTGGTGGGGGGTGTGACAAAAAACAACAACAAACTTATCACGGTAAAATTTAAAACTCTGACAGTCTCACAATATATCACAGTTTTTCAAACAGACCAATTTAGTTGCTGAAATGGGCCATTTTTTAACTGTACAGTGGCTTATTCTGCTGTTATGTATATAAATAGATAAATAGAAATAGTGTCAACTATAGTCAAAAACTGTCAACATTGCCTCCATTTTAAAACAAAGTTCTAAGTGTGCATGTATAGGTGAGCAAAGTACACTACAAACTGTCAATAAAAATCAAAGTATTTGAGTACACAAAGTTTTCAAGTCTTAAAATTGTAGCAGTTTGGCTGTATTTTTGCCCCAGTAAGACATACCTCGAATACAATGTTTTTTTATCATCACCTTGAATCTCTCTCTCTCGTCTGTCTGCATTGGGACCATGTCCTTACATAAATGCACAGTTATGACATCTGTTTTTTTGTTTCAGCATTTGCTTAGGGGTGAAATGCTTCTTCAAGTGATGTTGGACAATTGGACTTCTGTGTGTCACCGACTCCACCGGTGGACGTTGGCCCTGAGTCTGGTGATGAACTTATGTGCATGCAGTGGTAGTATTCTGTTGAGGTGACTGGCCAGTATACTGAAGTCCTATCTTTAGTACAAGTTCTTCTTGTGTATCTCCGCTCTCTTGCACTTTGTCCTTTAACTCTCTCTCCCAGTCTTTTTTTCCCCAGTTCACTGTCAACGGTAGTTTGGTGGCTGCTAGCTGGCAGCTAGGCTACTTCCTATCATGCATAGTCTAACTACAGTGCTCAGCATGCTTAACAATGTTTGTAATTGGTTCTGATTCACATAGTGTAACTGGATTGTTTCTCTATGCACCGGTTTGAAGATAATTCCAAAATTAATTTAGTTTGAAAGATCTCAGCAGATAGACCTGAAAAATTGGCCTATCGCATGGAAACATCCATGTACAGGTCAGATTGGACTTGTTGGTTGGCTTTTTTTTGTTGTTGCCAGGATCGTATAGCCATTAAGCAGAAGGCTAAACAAACAAACGAAGTCAAATAATAAAATGCTGTGTATTGGTAATGGTGAAACTTGAGTTTTGCTGGATAAGGACATGTATTAATTTACCTAGAAGTAAGGTTTCTCCTATGTTTTTGAGGCAGTGCAGATCACTGATTTATTGTGATTAAAATTTGCCATTGCTTATCATCATTTGGTCATAGTTCATGTAATTGTAAGGCCATCCCTATTATTTTTGTTGGACGTGCCATGTTTTCTGACAACTGTGGTACAATCCATCTTGATATACAGATGTGGCTAAAAGTTTTGGTGCCATTCCATTAAAAACAAAAACCCCACATTTTTTTCAGAAATAAGTTGAAACATACAAAAGTAGTTGGCATTCACCATTCGACACATTGCTTTTGATTTTTGCTGTAACATATTATTTTAATTGATAAAACATGAAAAAAATCTTTTTGGGACAGTTCCAAAACTTTAAGCCATGTCTGTATGTGGTTAAACTCTCCAGAGATGGCAAGCCTCCAAAGTATAGATAGGTCATCTCCCCTGCAAAAGCTTGAAATGACATTTTCAGTCTATTACAGACATTTTTACCTTTCAGAAGCCTTGGAAAATTGTTAAGCAGGACACAATGCTGCTATTACTGATATGCTGTGTAGCCATTAGCAGAACACATTTGATTATCCCCAGGACATACAAACCTGTTTCACCCAAAAACAAATCTTTCAAAAGTATATTTTTCTATTCATAATACTCAAAAATCCTCAATGTTCAGTCACTGCTTGCTATCACAGGTGATACTATATCGACCTGACTGGATGTAAGGTCTTCTGGCAGACAACAGCACTGGACCTAGACAGCACCACTAACTAACTCAAACACCTGCTGGTGGAGCACTGTTTAATTAAATGTTTGCCTGTATTGATGGAGTCAATTACTATGAATATAATCTGATTCCATTTGGTGCTTAACAATTGGATCATCCCTACAAGGATGCCTGAAAATGTGACCAATAGATGCTTTTTCCTCAAATGGGTGTTAGTACTATTGCTTTGGTCATCCTCCACTGCTGCACGTCTAGCTACCATGATGTAGACTAGTTCTAGAATAGTATTGTATTATATGGCGCTATCCACTGGCTTGTGATTACAAAGCAGCTGACTTAGTGTTTGTGTGGACCAGTCTGAACATTGTGACAATAGTGTGCAAATTACAAAATAGGTACAAAATAGGTCTGCACTCCCGTGGGACCCACGCAACCTGCTGCAAAATGTGCAGCTGAGCTTGCTCACACCACGGAGAGGTAGTTGAACTGTTATGGCCACCGACAAAAAAGAAAACTTGTAAGACAGAGGAGAGTTGAAATCATTCAGTACCTCCTTAACCACAGGCAAGTGTTTGGACGCACTTTGGATTTTATTGTCTCCTGAGAAAGAAGGACCTTGACACGACATGCTATCTGCAGGCTTTGCTAAAATAAAGTGCCGGTGAGTCATGACTGACAAAGGTGAACTTATTTAGAAAATATGCTGATTTTGGACATGCTTTTGTTGCTCCTTGACTTTTTATCACCCCAATGGAGGAAGTGTACCACTTTTCATTCTGGAAGTTTGTCTACATTTGTGCTGCCTGGCTTTGACAAAATCATGTTTTGGGAAATCTTAATCCTGCGTTTTAATGAGTAGAACTACTCAACTGCACAGCGTAGTTGATTTGCGACATATTGGCATAATGCAAGGACAGAAGAATAGTAGGCCTAGAGTGAGGTTAATATGGCCCCATGCATATGTTGTGTGCTAATTTGGTGAAGGCATTTAGAAGTGTGGAATCATTTTTGTGTGTGGAAAAACAATTTTGTACATACAGTATACAGAATTGCAACACACTACAGCTTTCATGAAAATGCACATTTGAATTCTCTGTTCACGCGTAATTTCAGTTATTTGACTTTAAATAAAAGCATTTTTGAGAAAAGTTTGTGGAAAATGTTTGTATTTTAGAAGGTAATCAGCATATACATTGTTACAAGTGTATTATGAGCTCTAAATGCCCCTTAATTTCAAAATACTGGTCCAATACTGTTCATATGACATACATTCATTGTAAACAGCTATTGTAGGAAAGCTGTTTCCTACAGGGGGCCCTTCGGGCGCGTTCCTCTGTAACCTCGTAAGGGCCCTAAGGGAACTGCCGCCTGACAAAGGTGAAGGGAAACTTATCATTTCTGTCATGGTGTGGCTTCTTGCCGACAGTAACGGTCATTGGAAGAAATTATAGGAATGGTGCTCGTCGCAACTCCACACAAACAAACGACAGACACACGCTGCCTACCCTCCCGTAACATCTTCCCCCTGATATTTCACCCCCTTCACCCCAGCCCTACCCATTATCCCTAACCTCAGCCTCCCCTGACCCTCCTTCCTGCCCACTGCCCCACCCCTTAAAAGCACCCTTTGGACATTTCTACCTTTTCTTGCCAACCCTCCCGTTACATCCCCCCCCAATATTTCATCTC